>CM034154.1:361623905-361823905 GCA_019776745.2 Taxus chinensis
AAGTTATTGATATTATGGAAATTGGATGTATAGGCATGGATTGGTTTAATTTCCAATTTATTGATATTATGGAAACTATATGTACAGGCATGGTTTGGTTGGTTTAATTTTCAAGTTATTGATATTATAGAAACTAGATGTATAGGCATTGTTTGGTTTAATATTTAAGTAATTGATGTTATGGAAAATAGATGTGTATGCATGGTTTGGTGTATGGTTGGTTTGGTTTAATTTCCATGTTATTGATATTATAGAAACATGAGAAAGATTAAGTAGTAAGGACAAATAATGGAAAAATGGTGAAAGATGGTAGAAAATGGTGGCCAAGGTAACCTTTGAAGACCCCATGTCTTGGAAGTGCTACTTACATAGCCCTTGCAAAAGGGGCCTCATGCCAATGTAGTTCTCCCATAGGATAGTTAAAATGAGATTTCTGACAGGTAGGTTGGGTAAGGAAAATGGTCCTGGTAAAATAAGGTAAAAAAATAGGCAAGGTCGAATGTTGAGCCAAAAAATAGAAAGCGTGACTGGTTAACTTGTATGATTGATATGGGTATGGTGTCATTTTTCGTTTTGATTTTATTTTGATAAGTATGTATGATGTTTTGGAAATTATGGTTAGTATGGGTGTGGGTGAAACGAGAATCATACCAAGATATTTAATTTTTATGGTCTCGTCTTGCTAAAGAAGAAACAAGTAGGTAGAGGTGAACTAAAAAGAAGTGAAATGATCTATAGTTGGCAAGGACCATAATGACCATAAAAATAGGTTTATGAACATAAGCCCCTAGATATGTATTTCATGATTGACTGGTCTATGGTTGAATGAATTTACATGATCACAATGTGTCACATGAGTGCCACGTACCTTGAGTAGACAGGAAAAAATAAAGGAGGGTAAGGTGGAGTAGTTTTCTTAACATATTTTTTGTTGTGGGACAACATGCCCCTTCTGTAAGATACCCAGAACTTACATAGGAAAGTCCATGACCATTTAAATTTTGTATTTTTCTTGATTTTTTATTTTGATTTTTGTATTTATAAACTGATTGATGCAGGAAGTATATATGGGGATGAATAATAGAGTCTCCTTGAGGTCTTCGTGAAGCTGATCGATGCGGGAAGCTCCAAGATAATTTTTATTTTAACAAATATAAAGTTGTCTTCTTTGTTTGGATAGACTAAGTATAAAATGTGGCTATATTTTTATAGTTGTCCTTCGAGGGAGCAGTCTACTTATAGCATAAATAGAGAGACATAGATGTCCTTTTGAGGGAATCATCTATTTGTGAGAAGTTTGATTCAAGGAGTATAAATTTTGGTATCCCAAGTTTTTTGCATTATTTTGAACTTGTAGTCATGTACAAGACTATAAAGGAGTATAGGTCTCTTTTATGAAGAAAAAACCATAACGTACAAAAAGGTTAGCTATGAAAGAGGGGATTTCAAGTGACGAAACGACCATGGGATTCCATCCTAAAAATGATAAAAGGTATCCATGAGAATTATGTCATGAGTAGAGATGTGGTACTCATATTCAAGATAAGGTTGAATGATGACTAATAATCACACAATTATGGTTTAGTCATTGGTCCTTAAAAGAGGTAGATGGAAGGAGAGGTTTGCTCAAGGGATGAACATATATGAGACATAAAGTGATGTAGTATTGTATTCAACAATAGAGCAGTCAAAGATGAAATGAATTAAGAGGCTTCGGTTCAGTTTTACCCTCAAGAGAAGATAAATGATAAGTTCCTGATCCATAGGTATGGGTGACATATAAGGTCCAATCCAATTAGGAGTAGAATTTCCTCATTTACTTTTCTCCATTTTGGTTAGATGTTAGTTTTCCTTCAGGACAAGATCACTGATCTTGAATGTTCATTCTTGAATGCATTTTTCATAGGCATAATTAATGAAATTTTGGTATATTTGAAGGTGGTATAGAGTGTTTAGATGGAATTCATATAATAGCTCAAGTTGTGCCAAATGTTCTTGGTGAAAATCATCATCAAAGAGCATATCTTTAAGTGATATACGAAGAGATGGAATTTGGACTTTGAGAGGTAGGATGACCTCTGTACTGTAGACCAAAGAGAAAGGTGTGGCATCGGTAGAGGTGTAGATGCTAGTGTGATAAGCCCATAGGGAAAAAGGAATGTGCATGTGTCAATCCTTACCATGTAGTCGTCAACCAATTTCATAAGAATTTTATTGAAGGTTTTGTTAGAAGATTTGGCTTGACCATTTACTTGTGGGTAATATGGTGAAGATAAACTGAGTTGAATGCCAAATTTGTCACACAATTTACGTAGGGTTTTTTTTTTTGAATTGTTTTCCATTGTTAGTGATAAGGGGATGAGGAACACCAAAGAGATAAATGATATAGTGGATGATAAATTAAGTTAATTTCTTGGCTTTGGTAGAAATGAGAGGGATGGCTTCCACCAATTTAGTGTAATATTCAGTCACTGTGATGATCTAGCGATGACAGTTGCAAGGAATGAGGGTTAATCTCCTCCAATAAGATCCAAACCCCACTGAGATAAGGGCCAAAAGTCTCGGGTGACTTGTAAGGCATGACTAGGAGTATGATGAAGGTTAGCATGTTGCTGACACTTCACATAAATGTTTGACATAGTCACAATAATCATTGGTTAAGGTTGGCCAGTAGTAGCCAAGTCAAAGGATACACTTTGTTACAATGAGGCCACTAAAATGTCCCCCACAAATCCCATCATGAATTTATTTGATGGTGTATGGGATTTTAGAACTAGTGAGGAACTGCAAGAGGATATCATCAAAGCCACATTTGTAGAGAATACCTCCCATGATGACATAACGAGAGACACTTTTTAGGAAGGCTCGTCATCCATTGTGAGTGAGATCTGGAGGCAAGATTGAAAAGGAGAGGTAGTCAACAAACTGCTTATACCAAATGTCACATGGGTCAGTATCGATGCTACCTATAAAATTAACGCTGGGAATAATATAATAAGGTGAATACAAGTGTTGGATTTTGATGAAGATTTTTGAGTCTGAAGGTGAGGCAAGTATTTGAGAAGCAATACAAGCCATGGTATCCACAAATTTGTTAGTGAATCGTAAAGTGGCTTGAATGAGGTAGTGATCAAACATGATCAAAATTAGGTGGGCATAATGTCTATACTTTATAATCTCATCGTTACGAGATTGGTAAGAACCATTTATTTGGTTCAAAACTAGTTGAGAGTCACAAAATATGTTAATGGATTTAACACCTAGGGCAATGATAGTTTGAAGACCTAACACAAGTGCTTTATACTTTTCTATGTTATTGGTGCAGTCAAAGTCTAGTTTAAAGGATAGTGGCATGGGCTCGCCATCAAGAGGAATGAGGATGATGCCCAAACCTCCATCATGGTGAAATTTGGATTCATCAAAGAATAATGTCATTTGATAAATGATATCATCAAGGGAGAGGGTGATGATATATTCATTGGGAAAATAAAAATTTGAGGATTGATTTTTTAGTAAGAGGAGCATCTGTAAGTTGATCCATGATAGTTTTTCATTTGACAATTTTGATGAATGAATTCCAACTCTAAGTCTGTAATAATAATGAGCCAACACATGGTGTTTTGATGTTGGTAAGGCTTGGCATACATGTAATGAAGAGGGTTGGTGTTGATAACGATAAATATTTTGTGATTAAGAAGGTAGTGGAAAAGTTTGGTTTCCACAAAGACTAGGGTTAAGAAAATATTTTTATTGTGAGGGTATCTATTTTCGTAGTCTATAAGAGTATGAATTATGTAATAAACCACTTGTTCCCTGTGTTTCTCATCATGATGAGCAAGCATCATGGCACCCAAGGAATGGTTGAGTAGCAGAAATGTAAAGGTAAAAAGGTTGATCATATCTTTAGGTGGAATGACCACAGGTGGTTGAAGAAGGTAGTTCTTTGACACTTCAAAGGATTTTTAACACTCATCATTCCAATGAAAAGAAACTTCCTTTTTAAGGAGATGATGAAATGGTTGGCACCTGATCTGAAAGTTTAGAGATGAAGCGTCAGATGGATTTTAATTTTCCTTGCAAGCTACGAAGCTGTCAAAGGTTAGTATGGTGGAGGCATGTCAAGAATTTCCTTGATCTTTAGTGGGATCAACTTCAATACCCCATAAAGAGACAATGAAACCAAATGAGCTTACCCGAGAGAACTGAAACAAATGCACTTCTTTTTAGAAGGAGAATAGAATATTGGATAAGGTGGTCAAATATAATTTTAGAGAATAGGTTAGGTGTTTGGTGACACTTGGACTTACCAAGAAGGTCATTTGACATAGTCTTCCAAAATGTCATGCATGATGTCATGGAAGATGTAAGTCATAGCGCGTTGATAAGTAGCACCAACATTTTTCAAGCCAAAGGGCATGACATAGATAGTAGAAGGTCCCCAAGGGGTTATGAAAGGTGGTTTTGTGTTGATATTCCAGAGTGACTAATATCTTATTATAACACAAAAACCCATCAATAAGAGATAACATCTCATGTCCAGTTGTAAGCTCAACTAGTTGGTCAATGCTTGGTAAAGTAAAGTCATCTTTCAGACATAGGAAATTTTAAGGTCTTGAAATTTAGTATAGATACAAATTCCCCTAGTTGCTTTCATGATAGGAAAAATTTTAGAGACCCATTATTGATACTCAATAGGTAGGATGAAGGAAACTGAGAAAAGGCATTGCAATTCTTCTTTCATAAGAAGAGAAATACGAGGATTCATTTTACGCAGCTTCTATTTCACTAGTTTGGCGTCAGGGATAGTTACGATATTTTGAAGCATGATATTAGGGTTGATACCTAGCATATCACTATAATACCAAGAAAATTATTTGCTATGATTGCGAAGGAAAGAAGTGAAAGATTCTTGTTATACATAGAGTCTAAAGATTGGCCTATCTTTAGAATTTCGTGGGTCATATTGAGTGTGAATGTTGATTTCTATGGTAGATTCATTCCACATAGTTTGTGTGTCAGATCGTAATGACCTTTGAATATAAGAATCATCCACACCTAAATAGTTCAAAATAGAGTCATCATCTTGACATTGAATTACATTTATAGAATGTGTATCGTCATCCAACATATCACGATAAATAAGAGGAATGGAAGATAGAACCTAACCATTATGTTGATAGGACAGAGGTCCCAAGGAGATGGTATTCATGAGAAAAAGTTAGGCCTAATGAATTTGGGATCCATAGACTCAGTGGGAGAAGGTAATGCAATAGGTAATGAAGGTGGGAAAGGTTTTTCATCTTTGACAAGGATTATGTGGTCCTTCATAGGAGCCGGTTGTGAAGGAAATCCAATACCACAATGGTCTTTGTGTTTCTTAGTGGTGCATGTTATGAAAGTGTGATGATATTATTCATAACAACCAAAGTTGCAGCCTTTCCAAGCACAATGGTGAATAAAATTGAGTGCAAAGCTATGTTTGGTGAGGTAGAAGAAGTCAGATGAAAAGGGTTTGGTTTAGAAGGGAGGTTTGATAGAATAAGAGGCCATGTTGAGACCCCCATAGGTTAGGTTGGTACAAAGGTGGGGAGGATCATATGGTATGACATATCCTATAAGATGGTTGTAATTCAGGTGTTGGTGTATTTTTATATACTCCTGAGGAGTAAGGAATGTGTTAATGCTAAGGAGGAGGTATTCTCCAAGTGAAAGGACTTAAAAAATTCCTACCAAGGGGTATGTGGTTGGTACTTGGGTAGCAGGTATTGATGAGCTATCTGAAGACTAAGAAGATGGGGCATCAATAGAGGATAAAATAATATGGTCGGTAGGTAGGCTAGATGAGGAAGGTAAAGCAAAAGAAGTGGTAGATGTAGTAGATGTGGTAGATTTGGTTGTTGTGGTAGCTACCTTAATTGCGATTAAGACATCATTTGGAAGGTAAAGCATCTTACAGGTTTTGAAGGGGTTGGGATGTACCTAAATGGTGTAAGTTTCCCCTTCATATTCAAATTTCAGGAAACAGTGAAGGGTGGAAGGTACATAAGACATGACATGAATCCATGGACAACCTAACAACATGTTATACTAGAAATATCCTTCGATAACATAGAAGAGTTTGGGAATGGTTCGGGGATCCACATGGATGTGGATGAAAATAGTGCCAAGGGTATTTTTCATGGCATCGTTAAAGGATTGAAGCATAACAAGGTTGTTAGACATGTAATTAGTGGGTATTCCTAGTTCTTCATAGGCATGAAATGAGATGATATTGATGTTAGTTCCCCCATCAATCATGATGTGTTTAAAAAGAATATCATTGATGTAAGTGGATATGAAAAGAGTGGGGTCTAGATCATCATGTTGTGAAAGGAAAATCTCTGATTTAGAGAAATTAATGGAAGCAATCTAATGAGGATCAATGAGGGTGGGGATAGGTGAAGTGTCATTAGGTGGTACCTTGATGGATTACAGAACCTCAATGAAGGCCTGCCAATGAGAATTAGTGGTCTGAATAGACTCAAATAACGACATCTTCAAAGGGGATTGGTGAAGTTGTTTGATCATTAAATGATGGGTAGCCCTAGAAGAAGTACAGGGTGTCATCCCAAGGATGTTTATCTTGGGGGAAGGTGCAACTGAAATGGTAGGTAAAGGAAAACTAGAATGGTTATGTACCTTTTCCTTTACTTTGTCTTTCATGTGGTGTGACTGAGTGGCTACATGCACCATGTTAATCTCAAAGATAGGAAGAGGAAAAGAAGGTTTTGTGGTGATAGGTGAAGAAAAAATGGAATCCTAATCTAAAAAATTATCTTCTTAAAAGATACAATCATAATTAAAAATCTAAAGGAGAATTTTTTTAAGAGCCTTACAACTCTTGACATCATGCCTTGGTGAGCAATGATAAACACAAATCTTCATTTTGTCAAACACTTATGGTTTAGGTTGGATAGGGTTGTAAGGGTTGATAGAGGGAAGAGATATAGTAGATGTCTCTAACAACCGAGAAAGGATGTTAGATAAGGATCCCACCAAATGATCACAATGAGAGGTCAAAGTTGTCTTATGAAAAGGGGTAGGTGACCTTCATGAGGAGGGGGAGGAAAGAGATTGTGTTGGTGTAACAACCTTTTTGGTAGGTAGTGTTGGTTAGGGTTTAGGTTGCATCTTCTTTGGTAAAGGTGGAGGAACAATGTAGTAGGATCAAGGAGACTTAGAAGGTGTAGGTATCTGAGTATGCCAAGGTGAAAGTGGGGGTGTTGGAAAGAGTGAGGGTAAAGGTAATGAAGTAGGTATGGCTAGAATGGGAGGTGAAGGAGAGGGTATAGGCTGCCACACTTTAGATTTTCCTTGGTGAAGAGGTAGGTTAACTAGGTTTGAAGGATGTGGGCCTAAAATTGATGGCAGAGGAGAAGGTGAGTTAGAAGGCATCAAAGATACTGGGATGTGAACCCTAAAATGTTAGGTCTTCCTTGTAGGTGCTGGAATAGATTTTTTGTTGGATGGGGATGAATTGTACAAGTCTATATTCACTGGGGGATGTGATAAACTTGGCACCGGTAAGATCCCTAAGGTGGTGTTAGGTTTTGGTGCTGACAAAGGCCTGATCGAAAGGGGTGTTAATGAAGAAGGGGCTAGAATCACAAGCTCAAGTGTAATAGTCTTACTCACTTTGAATACCTTGGGGTTAATGGTCGAGGTATCCAGGAATAACATCTGCATTTGGGTGGAAACTGGGATTCTAAGGCACCCCTAGAGGGTAGAGTAATCAACATACTCCATGCGATCAACAAAATGAGAGAATGGTTTTGGTTTAGATGAATTGGACGATGTGCTAGTGCTAATCCCTGTGATGAGCTCTAAGGTTTGTGAGATAGGGAAGGTCTTGGCCTCATATTTAGTAGGTAATATTGAGGTAATGGGATTTGTGAGGTCCTTTAGCGAGGTATCACAAATATAATGGGTAAATAATATTGACTCTTCTATAGGTAAAAAAGGTGGAAAAGTGAATGAAGTAGATAAGGTTAGCTCTTCTATGGGTTAAGGAGAATGCAAGGTGGGTGAAGTGGACAAGGTTAGCTCCTCTATGGATTAAGGATAAGGAAAGGTGAGTGATGTAGGCTCTTTTGTGGGTAGAGAATCTGATAATGAGGGTTCCTTTATGGATAAAATAATAGGTAAGGTGGGTTCCTCTATGGGTAAAGGAACTAATAAGGTGGGATACTCTGTGAGTAGGGGAGTCTGCGCGAGAATGTCCAAAATAGATGCTAGAGGAGGACACTTGATAGAAGGATTAGATGTTGTAGTGAAGATTACATAAACCACATGGACATTGGTTTCTTCTTTAGATGTCTCAATAACATGATTTGATGAAGGGGCATGGTTAGGAAATAACTTCTTTAAAACATCCAAGTTTGCGTTAGCATGCGCATTAGGGTTGTTAAGGAAGAGATCATCATTATCTAACATTACTTGGACATTGTTTTTGAAATTTTTACAAATTCCGTCACTATGGCCTCTCACGTAGTGGTAATTAAAAAAATCATTCTCCTTATACCATTCCAGTGTGGGGCGAGAAGGATGAAAACCATTTTGTGGTTTAATGAGAGGAAGAGTGATGGCTTTATTCTTCAACAACTTGTCTAATACATAAGAATATGGTTCTCTGATGGGAGTGTAACTCCTCTGTTCATATTTTTATTGAAAATTTTGAACAGGTGAGAGATTTGGAGGAGGTTTGGGTTGATTAGATAGATGAGAACCACCATGTTGGAAGATCCTTGGGGCTTGGAATGGTTGTTAGGTGGTTTGGAAGAAGACTCGTTTGATTTATAGGCAGCATTTTTGTTATGCAGTTTTATCTTATCTTATTTGAGGGCATAGATCTCAAGCTTTTGAGCCATAGTAAAATCCTCATCAAATGTAAGAAACGTTTGAACCTAGATATTTGAGGAAAGGTGTCTATCACACACCCTCATAAACAGTTATATGTGTTCAAGCTGCGATAGAGAGAAGGAGAGTTGATTAATCAGGCCCCACCAATGTGTGAGTAAATCAATGATAGAATCGTTGTCATATTGGAAAATAGAATATAATTTTTTCGTAGAGAAATTATTAGAGATATTTATAGAAAATTTATCAAGGAAGGGCTGGGCCAATTGATTGAAGGAAAATTTAGAGTTCTTAGGAAAATCATTGTACCAGTTTAACTTGGGTCCTAACAGGGATGTGGAAAATGTCCAAAGGAGTATGGAATCATCATGGCATATAAAATAACAAGAGTGTATAAACAAACACAAGTGTAGTTGGGGGTCCTCTTTATTGTTAAAATGGTTAAATTTGGGAAACTCTAATTGTGTGGGATAGGGATGAATAGGTATGGAGGGGTGGATGCATTCATTGCAAATCTCATCATAGGTTAAGACATTACGTGATCTAGAAATGGAGGCAGTGAACGTCTACATTTTTTCCATCATCATTTTAATGAGATTTGTAGTGTGGTTTGATTGAGGAATTCCCCATAAGGTATAATGGGCTTGATAATATGAATTGGTCACAAAAGGAATACACGTATGTGGTGGTTTTGAGTACGTGAATTGAGGCGTAGGTATGTAAGAAGTGGTGGAAGAGGGGGGAAAAACACCTGAATATGAAGTGGATGTGATAGGTTGTGTATGTCGTACGGTGTAGGTGGGAGGATCTTGTGGGAAGATCCTTGTAGCGATGGGTAGAAGGTTTTAGGGAATAGAAACCACCAAAATCTGAAATGGAGTTGAATATGTCGATGCAACTGGTGGCTGCGTAAACATAGGCACATAAGGTACTGATGATGAAGTTACCCCTATAATAGGGGCCATGGTTAAGGGTATCGTAGATGTTAAAGGTGTATAGGTCACTTCTAAAAAAGGTGGTTGTGAGACAGAGTTGGTCGATGCTAGAGTAGTTTGGGTAGCTACATTAGTATTTGCCGATATGGTAGAGGTGGTAGAAATGGGGGGTATGGATGTAAGTTTTCCATAAAGAGGTTGACCTGATGAGTTGCGGGTGGAAGAGTTAACAAGGTAATGTTGCAAGGCCTTGGTGTTATGATAAAGGAGTCTAGTGAATTCCTCATCACCCTCGAGTATGATCATAAGTGTATTAGGATCCATTGGTGAAGAAATAGAAGGTGGCGAGTGAGTAGTAGGTAACGGTATACAACTCATGTGGAAAGGAGTTCATGCCTGTTGACGAGTCCAAACCATATGAAAGGATGAAAAATAGGTACTCTGGGCTCTGTGAAAGTGAATAAAACTCATAAACATATTTTGAAATAATTTGGTAGGTGAAAATAGGTTGATGGTTTTCACATAGATTCAAAAACACAGAGACTGATACTGGTCAATGAACCGGTGCTATTTGGATGAAAGGACCGATATTGGTTGCTTAAATGATGCATGTAGAAGGTAACTGATGCCAGTTACTATGAAAATGAAGAAATTTGAAATTACTGAGTCAGATTTGGTCAAAAAAAGTCAAGAAAGAGGTTGTGTATAGAAAATATAATCTAACACACTCAAAGAACCAAAATTAACTGGTTGTGATGATTGCGTTTGAAAAATAACAAAAATTGATGAAGTACAAACTCACACCTCAAATAGCAGAAGACAAGAAAGAAAGTAAAAAATTAACAAGATAAAACTAACAGACACATTATCGTAGGAATCAAATTTTATTGTTGTGATGGCTTAAGCCTTAGGACTGACTGTGAATATATAGAAAGGAATGGATGAAAGGTACCTAAATGCCAACTATGTATGGTTTTAGGATTGTTTTGGTGGAGGATTCCTTGATATACCTTTCAGTACATGAGGTCTGAGATCTGATATGACAATCCGGCTAGAACACTAGTCGATGCCCACTATCAATGGGTTTTTAAATCTTTGATAACTTATTCATGGGATTCGGGGGATGTTTAAAACTTGTGTTATTTATTTGAGTGATTTGGTGAACTATGCTTAATTACCCAATCATCAAGTGATCATGACCTTCGTTATATTTCATTACTATTTAGACTATATGAGATAAATGCAAGAATACAAGGATGCAATGCAATATTTTAAAGCCTAAATCAGAAAATGAATTTGGATGAGATTAATAATGAATAGGAAGAGATTATGTCTTTCAGTAATGCAATTAAGAGGAAATAAAGAATTTTTTATTTTAATTTGCACCAAATTAAGTGTTTCCTTTAGAGAAAATAGAAGAAAGAGAATGTTACCAAAAGAGAGATTTAGTGAAGATTTAGAAAGGAAAAAACACAAAATGCAATCTTATATGATTAAAAGAAACCCACAAATGATGAGGGTCCCACCATGCATGCCAAAATGTTTCACCAATAATAAGTGTATGTATGAGAAAAATGTTTAAGGTAGAAGTTTGGGTACGTGAGGAATACCTAGAGGTCATGAAGAGGTTGCACACCATTGAAGACTAGACTAATTGAGAGAACCCCTTTTTTTCTAGGAAGGACTACCTGAAATGGAACACAAGACCACAAGATAGAATTAAAATTGTCAGTTCATGAATTTCCTAGTGAAAGCTAGATCCAGGAAGTGGGGTCTTCCTAGAAGGTTTTCAATCCACTTTTAAACACAAATTAATGTAAATAAATAACATGAAATAAAGATTCCTACTGTAGTTTTATAATTTGGGTATCTCACACAATCACGTTAATTCAAATGTAATTTAAATAGTGAATAAAATATTAAATTTAAAGTGGATGGTGGGTTGTTAAGGTCTATAGGTGTAACATAGGGTGTTATGAAGGTCTGGGTGAGGTTGTGTGAGGTTTTGATATTTTTTTGGTAGGTAAATTATCTCACTAGTATGAGGGATAATTCCATACATAGAAACCAATTTCGGTTGGGGAATCGATGTCAGTAACTAGTTTTATCCAATATAGTTTAGCTAACCAATCATGATAGGGACAATTTGCTGCCAAAGTAGAAATGAGGCTGGTTTAGGTTCTCTATGATTGCATAGAGTGTTAGTAAGGCTTAGGCATGGTGTTGGGATTTAGGTGAAGGCTCATTAAGGGTTAGAGAGGTGATTGGAAAGGTAGAGAGGTACAGGTTGGTAGACTATCAGATATATAGATGATGGATGGTACTTGGGTGAGAAAGCAGTATAACAAAAGACAATAAAAATCCTATAGATTTGTATATGGTACTTGGGTGAGAAAGCAGTATCTTAACTTGGGTTTTGGATATGTGGTGGTTGGTGGATGTTTGTAGGAGAAATGGGTCTTGATCCAGTGTCATGGAAACAAATCCTGAATGCTTCGCTATGAATTATCTGAGGCTATTGAGTAAGAGGTTGGTTGCTAATGAATAAATTGGATTCTCCAATACTATGTTTGATTATTGGATACTCAATTGAATGCAAGAATGCCAAATCAATAATCCCAAAAAGCCAACCAAAAGAAGAACCTTGGGAAAGAGTTAGAAATCCTTATTTAAAGGAACTGACAGTGGTTCTTTGACTAGCGCTAGCTAAGGAATAACCGACATCGGTTAGGGAGATATAGTCCAATTTACTAAAAATATCATGTTTCTTCCCTTTTTGGTGTGGGTCAAGATTTGATTGTGGGCTAGGAGTCTTGGATCACATTTAAACACACAGGAAATTTATGGAAGAAGTTGTTAGCAATCAATATTAGGTTTAGAAAGATTCTTAGTTAGTTAAGTGAAGTAATGACTCAATGCTAGGAGTGATGACGTAGTCTCAGTTAGTTAAATTCCCTTAGAATGGGTCCAAGGTGATGTGGAAAGGTGAGGTGGATGGGTGAAGTGGTAATTAACCAAAATATTGATAATTAGATTAATAATAATTTGTGGAAGGGGTCATGGTAAGTGGGTATGTTAATAGAAAGAGGCTTAGAGGTTTGTAACCTAATTTTGGGTGTCTACAGGCCTCTTCTCCAAGTGAGAAAGGTGTTGTTCAAAATCATTCATCCTGTGGGAGAGGGAAGGTGGGTCATCTGTAGATGCTTCTTCATGAGGAATATATGCCTCTGTTGGAATCTCTTTCCCATAAAATTCTTCATTGCAAATAAAAGGACAGATAGTGGTGGAATTACTCTTCACAGTAGGCTAACACTTAAGCAACAATTTTTTCAATCCATTAGGAGTTTTGTATTTTCCCTCTTGAACAAGTGGAGATACATGGTTTGGAAAGTAGAAAAAACTAGATTTATCTTGATTAGCCACCAAATCAGATCTACCCTAAAAATCTGAGCTGTCAATGGCTCGTCACATTATTCTTGATCTAAAACATCAAAGATCATTTTCATGAATGACTCGTCTAGACCAGACAAGTCAAATATTTGATGAAGAGTTTTTGATGAAAGTGTTTTTAAGCTAGGTGCTAATGTTATTCCCTCCATCCTACTGAAAGAAATTACACTAAGTTTCTCAAATCAAAAATTGAATAAAAGATGCAAAATCATGAATAAAATAGTGTGAATTTATAGCATAAATGAAGCTCGAGAGTTGTTATGAACAAAATCTTGCTTGAGTAAATGATATATTTTCTCTTTATGTTCACACGAGACTAGTAATTGTGAAATAGATTGATGTCAATTAAAAAGGCATCATTTTATGACTGTAGCAAATCACATGGAGGGACATTCATTGAAAAAAGGAGAAATAATTATTGTGTGAGTTTTAAAACACATTCATAAGAAGAGAGAATGATTAATATCAAATCAAGTCACTTTACATATCCAAAAATCATTACAAGGTTTTTCAACTTGCTCGAAATGCAAAAAATGATTTAAGATATTAAATGACTACTAAATAAATTAAAAAGTGATGATTTGAAGCCTCAGTTATCACATCTCAAACCTTACAGTAGTTACTAGCAGTTATTACACATTGAATGATAGGATTTAAAATATTCCCAAATCAATAACCAAGAATCAGATATTGATACTTAAATAAGGAATATTCAGCACAAAGATTCATCCTCTTGTAAAAAGAGGGGGAATTTTTTGTTAGATTTTTTGGGGGGAATGAACTGATGGGACTCAATACAATTGTATAAAATATGAGGGCATGTCCTTGTACAGAAGGGGGTTAAAATTTTCAAATTTTTAGAAGAGAGAGATAATTGATGTGCCTTCTTGAATCCTAAATTTTAATGAGATGTATGTGAGTTGTTCTACTTCTTCAAAATTTCCTATGTCAATATGGTTGCAAGTGTACAACCATTGATAAAAATTGAAATCATAGTCTTTATGTTCCCTTGTTAAGGAAATTGAAAATCTAAAAATAAATTGTGTGCATGTTAATTAAGCTTTGTCATGTTTTTTTCTTAGGTAGTATAATTTAATCTAGTTAGCTATTTTTCCTGTTGCAATCTTTTGTTTATGGCTCCTCTGAATTAAACTAGATCTGGTATTTATGGGGGTATTTTGGTAATCGATTTCATATTATAATTAGATCATTCTTTTCATAGTACTATGCATAGTTTTAAATTCATAATGTGTTTGTTCTACAACTAAGATTTTTTTAAGCCTTTGAGTGTATCTTGGGAGTAATATAAGGAGTTTTGAATATTTTGTAAATACATTTACATGATCTTTCATGTGTAATTTCTTGAATATTGTATGAAATCATGTATTCTTGGGCCTCCATGAATGCATACCTTCTCTCCAAGGGACTTTTTTATTAATTGAGTGTCCTTTATACCTAGAATGATTTCTGGCATTTTTGGAGTTCTAAGAAACTTGTCATAGTCAAATCCATCTTCTTTTAATCTCCCATTCACATAAACTATAAACCTACCATTTATTAAATCCTACAATCCATCTCTATTTGTTTTTTCTATAGACATTTTCCAAGGAACTTTGAAATTTTTTCTTCCCTTTCCATAAATACGCAAAAGAAAATGGAATTTCATGTTGTCTAGAGTAAACTGAAATTATTGCTTCCCTTTCCATAAACTGAAAATCTACTAGTAGGATCTAGCACAGGAAGAGTGAGCAAAGAGAATTACTCAGAGAAGAAAATAAGAGCACAATAAAGAGGAATAGAGAAATAATAATTATCTCTGATATCTCCACCATCCAGGAGATTCATTAAATAGGGAGAATAGATAGTTCTAAATTCCTAAATAATAGGAATGTCAAACTAATTAGGAAATAACTAATTCCACACAAGGAGTGGAGAGAATCTCAACAAGCTCCGAGAGTTAGAACTAATTAAAACAAATATAACAATTTGCTATAATGAGCTTATTCGGTGTAATTAAATTATTTACACCAACACCCTCCCATAAGCGAATGTTAGGGAGCAAAAAGAAAGAAGGGTCCCGAATAGTAGGCCTGATAAGGTACCCGATACAATACTAGAAAAGAAGGAAGGAAGGACTATACAAGATCCCCCCAAGGATAACTTCCTTCACCCCAAGCTTGTCTCACAACTCCAAATAGTGAGGGGAAGCCAAGCGTTTAGTGAAGATATCTGTGAGCTGATCAACCATAGGAACAAACTCCATCTGAACGACCCCATCCTGAATCAATTGTCGAATGAAGTGCATGTGGATCTCTATGTGTTTTGTGCACTGATGTTCAACAAGATTACGTGAAATGTGAATAGCACTTTGGTTATCACACCAAATAATGGAAGGAGACTCCTGTGAAAAACCAAACTCACCAAGAATCTGATGAAGGCAAAGAATCTCCTTCCCTGCTGTCACAGCACCTCGATATTTGGCCTCATTAGATGATAATGTAATTGTATTCTATTTTTTACAAGACCATGCAACTAGACTAGAACCAAGATAAAAAGAAGAAGCCATAGGTGGATTTATGAGTATCGCAACATCCTCCCCAATCAGAATATGTAAATCCCTCAATCCCAGAAACATTATGAGGCGTGTAATGAATACCATAACTCAAATTCCCCCGAAGATATCTCAAGATATGCTTGGCTGCTTTCCAATGACTCTCATGAGGCTCATGTGAAAAATGAGAGAAAAGATTAACAACAAAGGTGATATCGGGATGAGTATGAGTGAGATACAAAAGGATCCCAACCAACTGTCTATACAAAGTGGCATCTATTAAGTTAGACTTACATGCAGCAGTCAATTCAATGCCTGACTGATAAGGTGTGGGAGATGGCTTGCAATTAGCCATATGAAATCTCTGAAGCAGATCTGTAGCATACTTCTTCTGAAAAATATAGATGCCTTCAGTAGATTGGTGAACATGTAGGCCAAGAAATTAGTGCAATAATCCCATATCTGTCATATCAAATTCTACTTTCAATTTTCGTTTAATGTCCTATGTTAGAGAATTTGAACTACTAGTAATGAGGAGATCATCAACATATAATACCAATAGAAGAAATTCATCATCATTCTTCAGGACATAAACTGTATGAAAGGTCTTACAACGATGAAAGCCAATAGACAACAAGAAAGCATCCATCTTCTCATACCAAGCCTGAGGGGCTTGTTTGAGACCATAGAGTGAACACCGAAGTCTACAAACTAGTGAAGAGTCACGTACAAACCCCTGAGGTTGCTCCATATAAATCTCCTCATGGAGATCACCATGAAAAAATGCACTCTTCACGTCCATCTGATGTACTGACCATCGATGAGAAGTAGCAAGAGAGAGAACAAGGTGAACATAATCCATCTTTGCGACAAGAGAAAAAGTTTCAAAGTAATCTACTCCTTCAACTTGAGAATACCCCTTGGCGATAAGACGTGCCTTGTATTTTTCAATCAATTCATCAGCTCCATATTTGGTCTTATAGACCCATTTACATTGTACAAGATTTCTTCCCTTCAGAAGAGGAACCAAATCCCAAGTATTATTCTTCATAAGCAAAGAATATTCATCCTGCATTGTTGAATCCCATTCGGGGTTTCCAGATGCCTGTGAAAAAATAACAGGATCATTAGAAATAGCTTGGCTCATAAGATCCATACTAAAATAGGGTTGATGATCAACAACACTAGAAGTCTCAGCTCTAGTACGTTGTAGATCTCATGAATCACCTACCAAATCACCTGCTGCAACCAATGTAGATCTTAGCCATTTCAGAGAAGGAGAAATAGGATCAGGATCAAGGGGCCCATCAAAATCATCATCAGTGACAAGAGTAGGAGGTAATAATGGAGATGGAAGAACTACTGTATGATCTAATGGAGCCTCTTTCTCATCAACTCGAACATCCCAGCGAAACACAACATCTTTGGTAGTGGGATCAAAGAGGCGATATGCCTTCACATGCTCACAATGACAAAAAAAATGAGTTCTTTGCTTTTCTTCTCCATGGTTTTCTGAGTGTCGTCAGGAACAAAGGCCCAAGCCTTACAACTAAAGACCTATAATTTTGATATGTTAGGTTTTTCACCTGACCATGCCTCCTCAAGAGTAACCCCTTGCACTACTTTATGTGGCCTTCTATTTTGAATATGATTTACACAGTTACCTGCTTCCACCCAAAACTGAGGTGCCATGTTCTTAGACTGAATCATGCAATTTTCCATTTCCTTAAATGTTCGGTTCTTTTGTTTAGCAACTCCATTTTGTTGAGGGGTGTGAGGAACAGTATACTGATGCACAATTCCATGATTAGCACAAAAATCAGTAAATGCATTACTCTCATATTCCCCCCCATTATCCATGTGGAGTATTTTAATACAATGTCTAGATTATTTCTCTACAATAGCCTTAAAAACTTTGAAATGCTCAAGGACATCACTTTTATATTTTAGAAAGTACACCCAAGTTTTCCTAGTAAAATCATATATGAATGTGAATACCTACTTAGCACCAAAAAATGATCTATGAGGAAAAGAAGTTAGATCACTATGTACCAACTCAAGATGAGCCGTAGCTCTTTTTGCTTGACCTTTTGGAAAAGGATCCAAGTGTTTCTTACCCAAAATACAACCAGGGCAGACACCATCATGTGATTTTACCTTCGAAAGTCATGTGACTATATTCTGTGAAGAGAGCTGTTACAGATACTTGTAATTGAGGTGACCAAACCTCTCATGCCACAATTTTCTCAAAGAATCAGCATGAGAAATTAGTGAAGATCCTGCAGAGTTATCAAAACTCTCAAATACATACAAACATGAACATGGATCCACAAATCCTGTAGCTACAATATCATCATGATCATGAAGTTCCCTGATGACAACCTTATCTGGTGAGAATTCAACAGTTCTACCATCACCAGAGTTACATATTTGATATATGGAAAGCAAATTGTTAGACATATGGGGAGCATAAAGAACATTATTTAGATGCCCATTTGGCATATTTACAGTACCATAACCCAATACATCTATAGAAGTAGAATTGTCCACCGAAATATGTGAAGTGCTGTAAGTAGAAATATAAAATAACAAATCCCTGCAATGTGTAATATGATGAGTATCCCCTGAGTCAAAAATTCACTGATCTTGCAAAGGAGAAGAAGCTCTAGCAGAAAGAGCCTCACCCTTGCCAACATTGGAAGTAGATGAAGGTGATGGAACAGTGATCTTGTGTTGTTTTAAAGTCTTTTCTAATTCTTCCAACTTCAAAAAACATCTGGATTCAGGGTGATTTTTCCCCCCACAAAAGGAACAAGGATCAAACACCCTCTTTTGAAATGGTCTCTTATTTTTACCATTATTCTATGGTTTAGAAGTGTTAACAGAAGGATTAGAAACCATATTGTGAGAGGGTACAGGCTTATCATAGCTTTGCTTGGGTTTGGTTTTCCATTTTTTCTTAAGAGAACTAACCACAAGAGCATAATTCAATGTAGGCATAACATCTAGAGAGATTAATTTTGCTTATTATCATGAGAGACGTTCACAAAACTGTTCAAATGAAGGCATTTTAAACTGAGTATCTAGTGCATCCATAGTAGAAAAGAAGGTTGACGTAAATATAGAAAATGGACCCTTTAGTTTAGTTAGGATCGTGTATATGCATTCCTCATCCTTTTTAGTTCTACCACCTGCTTTCAACTGACTACGAATCTCTTTAAATTTTGACAAAAATTCTTCTATGGAAGGAAAATCTAAAGGCGATAAAGATTTTAATTCATGATCCAGTTGAATTAATTTGAACTCGTTTATCTTGCCAAACAAAGACTCAAATTTTTCCCATACCTCTTTCAAAGCTGTGGCCATAGAAATATGAAACTGGAGATTATCTGCTACATTCAATACGATCAATCCAAGAGCTTCATCTTGCTTACATACATACAGGTACTTATCCTTCTCTGTGGTGAAAGTAGGAACTGTATCATCGAACACACGCCATAATCCATGAGAATGTAAGATCTGCTACATTTTCGGTTTCCAAACATGGTAATTCATCGAGTTTAGAGGCTCAACAACCGTAGATCCCTCGTATGGCCAGAAGACAAGGATGATAAAAAAGCTCTCGACATGATTTCAATGAGGTTATTTTCCAAAGTTTCCCTTTTTTAAAGAAATTTACTTCAATGCGACAGGAATGAAAAATAATCAACTTTTGCAAAAAATGGCACTCAATTTTGAGTTACCATGCAAAAGTTATTAAACTTTCAATTTCCCATAAAATAAGTCAATTTTTAATAAAAATTGCTCACTGATTATAATGCTAACCAAAAAGAAGACAAAGATGGTTGTATGACCACTCATTGGACTCGGGAGGAAACAAGGCAACTACCACTTGAGACCAAGAAACAAACTAGGAAAATTATGGAATAATTTTTTTTTTGTAAGAAGGGTCTACAAACAAGTAGCAAGACACTAGTTTGAAACTAAATAGGTTCTGAAACAAATTCTGATTAACCAAACACAAGATTTCCATTTTTATCTTATAACAAGTTTACAAGGTTCCAATTTGGAGGTTACAAGTTTTACTAAGGTTCAGGGAGAAATTTATCCCCAGGCCTGCTCTCTATCAAGCCCTGAACTTCAACTGGTTTTTTTAACACACTTAGATTTATCAAAACTTTCCTAAACTAGGCTCATTGGATAGGAAATTTCCTCACCTTTCCAACCATATAAAGAAGTCCTCCTAACTCCTTGTAGAACTCAAGTTATGGCTGGGCAGAGTTTTAGGGGAAAATTTTCCCTGGGAGGTCCACGGGGTTAGGGAGAAAATTGGGAAAAAAATTCCAAATGCCACATGTCATCACGTGATTCGTTCGGGATGGTGGGTCATGGGGGAAAAACATGAAATTTTTCCCAAAACCAAGTTTTCAATTTTCCGAAGGAAAATTTTCCTCCATGCCTCTGCGCTTGCCCAAATTGCCACGTGGCGCTTTGTGATTGGTCGCGGGCTAGCGGAGGAAATTTGGATTTTTCACCCAAGGGCTAAAAGGTTAAAAGAATTGCATGGACCTGCGCACCCATGGGGACACGTGTCAACACCCCATTGGCTACGGGGATGCAGGTCGTGGAGGAAAAAGTGAAATTTTTCCAAAAGAAAAAAGTTAAAAATCCACGGGCCCTTACCAGTTTTCAATGGGCCCGCGGGGTTGCGGGGAGAAAAGTGAAAATCCTCGCACGCCCTCCCTGCCACGTGTCAGCACGTGATTGGTTGGGGGCCGCGGGGTTGCAGGGAAAATTGGGAAAATTTTCCCAAGGCAAAATTTTCAAAATTTTAAGTTTTTATTAAGGGCCCACCCCTTCAAGGTGCCACGTGGAAACTTCTAATAGGATGAGAGGGTGGCGGGGCAATGGAAATTTTTAGGAAATTTTTCCAAAGTTCAAAATTTAAATTTTTTCTAAGGTCGAATTATTTCATTTTTGGTTTGGGATGGCCATTTTGAAGTAAAACTTCAAATGGCCATAACTTTTGATAGGAAGCTCCATTTTAGGAAAATGAGGACTTTCCGGAAATCTCTCGGAGTCCTCTTTGCACAAAAATCATCAATTTTAGAATTTGGTGAAGTTTAGAGGGTCAATTTTAAGAAATTGATCTGTTGGGTTTATAATTTTAAAACTGGCAATTTTTCAAACTTGCAATTTTGATAAAATTTGAATCCCTTCTTCCACTCAACATGTCATTCAGACATGGGGATCAACTTAGGGAAGAATTATAATGTTTTAGTGGGTCAATTTGATTCAATTATTCAAGTTGTATTTTTCTCCAACAAGAGACAAAAAACGACTTAGGAAGGGAATTAATTCAAAATTGGAATTGTTAAATTGTTTCTCGAGTTCTCTTTGTCAACCTTGGTTTAAATAGGTCCTAGCATATTAACATATAATCTTTTGAAGTTAATTAGAAGTATAAATCTCAACTTTTCTTTTATTAAAAAGTGAATTGCTAGAATTGAACTTCAAAACAGTGAATTGTTCCTTTTAAATTGACTTGACAATTTGTCATTTGAATGTGCATAAGAATTCTAACTTAATCACTTACAATACTTCTTAAATCATCCATCCAATTCTAAATGAAACTACATTCCAAATTTCAGTTTTACTATGCATCATGCAAAGAGACAACATTGGCTTTCATTCCACATGCATCTTTTAACATTCCAAAACAGAGGTTCTTATTTATTTTATTTTTCAAACAAAATTTCTTTCAAGGACAACAATACAAATCCAGAATACATTGCCATATAAAATTTAAAAGAATCATTGCCAACACTTTATTGATAGTTCAAATAACTTACAACTGATTTCCTTTTCAATTTGATTTCAATTTGTCCAATACATAGTATGAAACATCTTTCACATTTTCTTTCCAAGTAAAACAAGGAATATAATTCTTCTTTACATTTCTCAATTCAATTACAACTTCCATTACAACGCCATCATTTCACATTGAAATCATATATACACTCATCCACTCGAAGTGGACAGGGTTACATTCAAATCTACTCAAGGAGATGACTGTCAAACTGTGGAATTCTTCCCCAAACAAAAGCATGTTTTTTCTTCTTCCTTCATCCTTCTTTTGATCACAACAATGAAGGGGGAAAGGCAATGCTCTCCACCCAACCAAGACATCCAATGGGAAAAAGAGAAGCCATCTTTCCCCATTGGCCCCCGAGCCCCAACCATATTGGAATGGAACATGAAAAACAACACATGGCAACATAGCTTCTTCACATATAACATACATTCACATGCACAAGGAAATGCACAAACAAAAAGATGTAGTTCTCAACTACAACAACCAATTTCAATCAAAACAAAGGCTCCTTCTCCAAGCAAGCAAGCCAAGCAAGAGCAAGAACTATGGAGGTCTCCTTATGCCTCCCAAGTTGAATTTTGGGCATCCACCAAAAGCAAACCACCAAAATCATAGCAATCCCATAAACCTTATCCCTCCTCAACCCCTCCTTATCCCTCCTCCAAATTTATCCCTTATACCTCCCCCAAAGTAGGAAATGCAAGCAATTTCCTTTCCTAGGTGGATCCCAAACCAACATTCCCTCCCAAGAACAAATAACAATGGTAGATCCCTTATCCCTCCTCTGATAAACCTCATAGTCTTCTCTCCACACCATGCCCTAAGCATTCTACCCATCCCTCTAAGAATTGCAAACACAAACACATTCAAAATTCATGCTAAAAGAGGGAAAAACAGCAATTTTAAAAAAGTGAGAGCCTACCTCTCCATAATGGAGACTTGCTTCCAAAACAGTAGTCTTTATTTCACCAAAAACCAGTCCCAAATTAGCAAGGTAAATGTATGCACAAGAAAATCCACTTCTTCCACCAAGCAAGCTCCAAAATGCAAGAGAAATTTGACCCAAGAGTGAAATCTCCAACCTTCAACAACCTCAAAATGAGGAGGAATTCAAATTTTAAAGGAGAGGGTGGAAGAGGATGATGTGGATTCCAAGTGGGATGCCACATCATTTTTCTTCCTTCCCCAAGAGTGCAATCCACATCAACAACAAATCACCATTAAATGAAAAATGACAAAATCACTTACACACACAATGTAGCCCATACCCCAAAAGGAATGCATTTAAAATTAAAAGACAAGTGCAATCAAAACATTACACAAATTTATGTCAAAACATAATAAAATAGATAGATTTTGACTCCAAAATAATAATCATGGTTGGTGGAGGTTTTTGAGAGGTGTGGGACAAGTTTAACTTGTCCCACAAGCCTCCAATTTTGTCCTTCAAGGCCAAATTAGAATTTCAAAGTGGAAGGAGTGTTTGACCTTCCAAAATCAGCCTTACAACCTCTTACAAATTCTTACACAACCTATACTTGGTAACTTACACACTCTTCTAAAATGCATTAACTTCTATGACATTTATTTATGACAGCCTTTTGACATAAGATTTATTTAATTACCATAAGGTTATAAAAATATCTATATATCAAATTTCATTTTCAACCAAAGCAAAAACATTTAATTTCACATTCCACATCCCATTTAATTTAATTAAATTTTAACTATATGTCTCCCACATAATACTATCATATTTAAATAATTAAAATAAAAGCACATTACAAAATAAAATACACACAACAATAAATAAAAAGGGAACACATAATAACCACACACACACATGCCCCAAGGTCACACTAATGGAAATCCTAACACAACATAACACACCGATCAAACACAGTTGCCATGGTGACCCTTGTTGATTTCACACTGAATTCCAATATGGTTAGTCTCCAGTCCCCCGACATTGTTGTGATTTTTAACCTGCAAAATGCAATATACCCCTTCGGCCTCGTGGCCATATCAGAACATCCAAATGATATAAGAAACATACAATTATTAAATCCAAATCACAACATTATCAAGAATTTAACATTTATCATTTAAATTCAATTTGCAACTATATCATCACCCAATAGATTTCTATACTAGAGCTATTCATAATATCAATGTCACATGTCTAAAATCAACATCAATAACCTGTCCATGTCAACTAGTATATCATCATCCACATAATAATAATAATGTCTCAATGATCCTCAAGCATAATAACTGAATCCAGATCAATATTAATCCATAGTCTAACATCTAACCATCATACTAATCAAAACATAATAATGTCCATAGGAATCCATGATCTAGCATATACACATCATACTACATCAAAACATAATTATGTCTAAAATATGATCAATAGTGTCAGGATCAGTATCTCAACAGTGTCCAAGGAAAGTGAAAACTACATCCCCCTCCCCTTAGACTCGACTTCCTCCTGGAAGTCACTGGAACAAATGTGGAAACTACACTCATAAAACAGTAGCATCCTCCCAAGTGGCTGCAGTCTCATCATATCTATCCCACTGCACCCGTACCTGATCAATCTCTCTACCTCGAAGGCCCAGGGTCTTGCGATCGATGATATGGATGGGCTCCACCATCACCTGCCCCTGATCCTGTACCTGAAATGATGTCCAATCCAGCACATGAGAAGGATCTGTGATGTATCTCCTAAGAACAGAAACATGAAACACATCATGTACGCGAGACAAGCTGGGTGGCAATGCTAGACGGTAAGCCAACGGGCCGATACGCTCCAGGATCTCAAAAGGTCCAAAGAACGAGGAGCTAACTTAGAACCTTTTCCATAATGGATTAGGCTCTTATGTGGTCTAACACAAAGGAACACCTTCATGCCCACATCAAAATTACGCTCAGTCCTATGTTGATCAGCGTACTTCTTCTGCCTATCATGTGCCTCCTGCAATCTCTACCTGATCAACACTACCTACTGCTCCATGTCCTGCAAAAGAGCTTGTCCTAAGGATACTCTATCCTCCAATCTATCCCAGCTAAGGGGTGTCCTGCACTCCCTACCATACAAGGCCTGAAAAGGAGCCATGCCTATAGAACTCTGGAAACTATTATTGTAGGAAAACTCCACAAGATACAGATACTCCTCCCACTTAGACTGATGATCCATCATGTACATCCTGAGCATATCCTCTAAAATCTGATTCACTCGCTCGATCTGTCCATCTGTCTCCAGCTGATAAGTTGTGCTGAAGTTAATCTTCATCCCGAGGACATACTATATGGTAGTCCAGAAATGTGAAGTGTACAAGGGATCACGGTCACAAATGATCTTCCATGGGATTCCGTGTAATCTGACGATCTCATCCAAGTAGACACGTGCCACTGCACTAGCTATATACGTGGTCTTTACCGGTGAAAAGTGAGCTACTTTTTTCAATTTATCAACTGTGACCATGATGGCGTCGTGGTGATATCTCGACATCGGTAATCCAACAATGAAATCCATGGAAATGGTGTCCCATTTCCACTCCGGTATAGCATGAGGATAGAGAAGGCCAGCTGGATGCTGATGCTCGGCCTTCACTTTCTGGCACTCTAAACAGCATGACACAAACTGAGCCACATCCCTGCGAAGTCCTCTCCAGTGATATAACTGTCTCAAGGTGGCGTGCATCTTCTTCACCCCAGGATGGGCTGAATAGGGTGCACGATGTGCCTCTGTCAAGATGTCCTGCCTCAAGCCTCCATCTCTAGGAACATATATCCAACCTCTGTGCCTGAGAAGACCATCTACCTCTAGAGAGAAACCATCAAATTTCCCCTCAAGGGGGCTCTGGGACTCAATCTCTGCTCGAGCTGCAATGTAAAAACTATCAAGAGGAAGTTGCTGAAGAATCCGGCTCCGTAAATCTGTGCTCACTAAAGTAGCCATGCTCAAATGCCTCCATCTGCTGAGGGCATCTGCAACCACATTCTCCTTCCCCTTCACATGCTCTATCTCCATGTCATACTCACAAAGCAACTCCATCCAATGCCTCTGACGAGCGTTTAGATTGGGCTGCGTGAAGAGGTGGCGAAGACTCAAATGGTCTGTCCTGAGTGTGAATCTCCGTCCAAGAAGAAAATGTCTCCATCTAACCAAAGCATGCACAACTGCCGCAAGCTCAAGATCATGGGTAGGATAATTAAGCTCGTGATCCTTGAGTTTGTGAGACTCAAAAGCTACAACCCTACCATCCTACATCAACACACCTCCAAGCCCTGCTAAAGAAGCATCTGTGCAAACAAAGAACTCCCCCTGTGGATCCGGCACTGCAAGAATGGGTGCTATAGTGAGATATTCCTTCAGTGTCCTGAAGGCCTGCTCACACCTGTCTGACCAAACAAACTTCTTCCCTTTCCACTGAAGGGAAGTGATGGGGTGTGCTATCTGAGAGAAGTCCTGCACAAATCTCCTATAGTAACCTGCTAACCCCATGAAGTTGCACACCTCTGTCACTGTAGTGGGTGCTGGCCAATCCATAATGGCTCTAATCTTGGAAGGATTGACTATGATACCTTCACCTGAGATGATATGACCCAAGTATTGAATCTCTGATTGAAAGAAAGCACACTTCTCCAAGTTCCTGTAAAGTTGCTGCTCACGAAGACACTGAAGAACCTGACGAAGGTGCCCCTCGTGCTCCTCACGCATATGTGAGTAAATCAGAATGTCATCAAGAAAGATGAGCATGAAGTGATCTAAAAAGGTCCTGAATACCCCATTCATCAAACTCATAAACACTGCGGGGGCATTCGTCAAACCAAAAGGCACCACTGTGAACTCATAGTGCCCATACCTCATACGAAAAGTAGTCTTATGAATGTCTGCCTCTGTAATCCTCAACTGATGGTACCCTGACTTGAGATCAATCTTAGAGAACACCGTGGCCCCCTTCATTTGATCAAACAAGTCATCAATGTGAGGCAGGGGATAACGATTCTTGATCGTTACCTTATTCAGCTGGCGGTAGTCTATGCACAACCGCAAGGATCCATCCTTCTTCTTAACAAATATAACCAGTGCACCCCAAGGGGATACACTAGGATGGATAAGGCCTTTCTCTAGAAGGCCTTCCAGCTGCAACTTGAGCTCACAGAGCTCTGGGGTGGTCATCCGATAAGGAGCTTGTGAGATAGGCTCTGCTCTTGGAACCAAATCAATATGGAAATCAATCTCACGTGGGGGTGGCATCCCCGGTAGCTCCCCTGGGAAAACATCTGCATACTCTCTCAAAATGGGATGGTCATCTAGCGATGGCCCCAAGACCCATCCTTTGTCTGGTCACTGACTATGACTGCATACATCTGACAACCCTGTCGCACACACCGCTTGAGCTGCATAGCAGAGATAGTGCAAATAGAAACAGGTCTCCTGACCCCAGAAATCACCGACTCAATTCCAAGATCATCTGCACAAGATATAGTCTTATGATAGCAATCCATCCTGGCCCTGTGTGTAGTCAACCAATCCATGCCTAAAATGACTCCATACGAGCCCAAAGGAAGTATGTGGAGATCTGAAGTGGTGGTGAAAGGTCCCAAGTTAACAACACACTCCTTTACTAAGGAGTCTACAGAGACCTTGGCTCCTGAAGCCATCTCGACATCCCAACTATGACCCTGTCTAACAGCCACCAGCCTGCATCGCTCTACCAAGGATGGTGCAATAAATGAATCAGAAGAACTAGAATCAAACAATATAGAAGTAGGAACACCTCCAATGCTACCTGTAGTCTCAATGACCATGCTCTGGTGCTCGGCCTAATGGTTCTCAACCGCTGCGTAGATCCTGTGACTCCATCCCATGTCTCCGACTGTAGGCTCTGAGATGGGTGCCTTACCCTTATTAGGGTTCTGGGGGCAGTCTCTCCAAAAGTGTCCCACTACTCCACACCTGAAGCAACCACCTGAAGTCCTCCAAACTGCAGCACCGCCAGAAGGTGCCCTAGAGGTAGGTGTTGTGGACCCTGATGATCCAGCCATAGTCTGTTGTGGCCTCTGTGGTTGAGCTCCTGCTGACTGAGCTCTAGCTCCACCCTGTGTCCTGGTGGGACCCCTAGGAGGCCCCATGCTCTGACCTCTCTGTGCATCAACTCTCTGAGGAGGCCTAAAAGGTGGGCGGGACTACTGCTGCTACTGTTTACTATGGCCTGAAAGATGACTGTGAAGAATGCTGACCACCATGGGGAGGAGGAGCTGACCCCCTCACTCTACTATCCTACAACTACTGAATACGGCTCCTGACCCGGTCTCTAGCCTGTTGGGTTTTACCCCGAGTCTCCTCTAAAATGTAGGCCTTCTCAACGGCCTCTACTAATGTTTGTGGGTAGTGGATCTGTACTGCACCTCTAATTTCCAAATTAAGGCCCCGGATGAACCTATGGATCCACACCTGCTCATCCTGCATGTAATCAACATACTGAAGTAGGTCTAGGAACCTACTCTCATACTCGGCCACTGTAAGGGAAGCCTGTCGAAGGTCATGGAACTCATCAATCCTCTACTGTATGAATCTCTGTGGCAAGTATCTACTCCTGAATCTCTCCTCAAATAGCTCCCAGGTGACTGTCTCTGAGTCTATATGGAGCTTCTACTCCTCTGTCCTCCACCATACTCCAGCTCCATCCTTCAGTAGATGGATCGCAACACGAGCTTTCGTGTTGCTAGAACAAGGACAAAGCTTGAAGCAACCACTCAAGCTAACCAGCCAGGCCTCTGCCTAGAATCCCCCTATGTCACCTGAATAATGAGATGGCCTAAGCTTTAGGATTTCCCTAATGTGATCTGCAGCCATGGTCTGATGGCCTCTGGGCCTCTCTATAAGCTCATCCCTAAGCCTAGGGCTCTGAGACCTCTCTCTATGCTCCAGAACTCTGTCACCCTACCTCCTAGGTGGTGAATCTACTCTAACTGACTCTGCATGAAAATTCTCTCCTCCATCCTCCTCACTGAGTGGAGGGGGTGCATGTCCCTCTATGGAAATATCTCTTTCATGTCTGCCTAAGTGCCCTCCTACTGATCCTCCACGTAGGGCAGCATTAACATCCTGGAGGGTCTGCAAAATCTGTGGTAGGATAGCTGCTAAACCCTAAGTGGTGGTGGTGGTGGTGGTGGAGGTGGTGGTGACTCTGAGTCTCTGTGAATGTTCCTCCTACTCCGTCTGAGCTCCCTGCATAGACCAGAGTGGGAGTTAGTTCATTACCTTGAGTTTCCTTCAGTTTTCTAAGTTTACTAACATGTTCAATTTTCAAATGGTTTTGTTTTCTAGATTATCAATTTGTTGGTTTTAGGTTTCAAGTCTCAATGTTTCTAGTGTGCCCAATGGTCCAAGCTTTTGAACCACTGCTCTGATACCAAGTGTAATGCCCGCTTCAACTACCACTTGAGACCAAGAAACAAACTAGGAAAATTATGGAATAATTTTTTTTGTAAGAAGGGTCTACAAACAAGTAGCAAGACACTAGTTTGAAACTAAATAGGTTCCGGAACAAATTCTGATTAACCAAACACAAGATTTCCATTTTTATCTTATAACAAGTTTACAAGGTTCCAATTTGGAGGTTACAAGTTTTACTAAGGTTCAGGGAGAAATTTATCCCCAGGCCTGCTCTCTATCAAGCCCTAAACTTCAACTAGATTTTTAACACACTTAGAGTTATCAAAACTTTCCTAAACTAGGCTCATTGGATAGGAAATTTCCTCACCTTTCCAACCATATAAATAAGTCCTCCTAACTCCTTGTATAACTCAAGTTATGGCCGGGCGGAGTTTTAGGGGAAAATTTTCCTTGGGAGGTCCGTGGGGTTAGGGAGAAAATTGGGAAAAAAATTCCAAATGCCACGTGTCATCACGTGATTCGTTTGGGATGGCGGGTCATGGGGGAAAAACATGAAATTTTTCCCAAAACCAAGTTTTCAATTTTCTGAAGGAAAATTTTCCTCCGTGCCTCCGCGCTTGCCCAAATTGCCACGTGGCGCTTTGTGATTGGTTGCGGGCTGGCAGAGGAAATTTGGATTTTTTCACCCAAGGGCTAAAAGGTTAAAAGAATTGCATGGACCTGAGCTCTCATGGGGAAATGTTTCAACACCCCATTGGCTGTGGGGATGCGGGGTCGGCGGAGGAAAAGTGAAATTTTTCCAAAAGTGCAAAATTTTATGTTTTCAATACTAAATCCTCGGGCCCTCCCTGCCACATGTCAGCACGTGATTGGTTCCAGGCCACGGGGTTGCAGGGAAAATTGGGAAAATTTTCCCAAGGCAAAATTTTCAAAATTTTAAGTTTTTATTAAGGGCCCACCCCTTCAAGGTGCCACGTGGAAACTTCTGATAGGATGAGAGGGTGGTGGGGCCATGGAAATTTTTAGGAAATTTTTCCAAAGTTCAAAATTTAAATTTTTTCTAAGGTCGAATTATTTCATTTTTGGTTTGGGATGGCCATTTTGAAGTAAAACTTCAAATGGCCATAACTTTTGATAGGAAGCTCCATTTTAGGAAAACAAGGACTTTCCGGAAATCTCTCAGAGTCCTCTTTGCACAACAATCATCAATTTTGGAATTTGGTGAAGTTTCAAGGGTCAATTTTAAGAAATCGATCTGCAGGGTTTATAATTTTAAAACTGGCAATTTTTAAACTTACAAATTTGATAAAATTTGAACTCTTCTTCCACTCAACATGTCAAACAGACATGGAGGATCAACTTAGGGAAGAATTAGAATGTTTTAGTGAGGTCAATTTGTTCAATTATTCAAGTTGTATTTTTCTCCAACAAGAGACAGAAAACGACTTAGGAAGGGAATTAATTTAAAATTGGAATGGTTAAATTGTTTCTCTGAGTTCTCTTTGTCAACCTGGGTTTAAATAGGTCCTAGCATATTAATTTATAATCTTTTGAAGTTGATTAGGAAGTATAAATGTGAACTGTTCATTTATTAAAAAGTGAATTGCCAGAATTGAACTTCAAAACAGTGAATTGTTCCTTTTAAATTGACTTGACAATTTGTCATTTGAATGTGCATAAGAATTCTAACTTAATCACTTACAATACTTCTTAAATCATCCATCCAATTCTAAATGAAACTACATTCCAAATTTCAGTTTTACTATGCATCATGCAAAGAGACAACATTGGCTTTCATTCCACATGCATCTTTTAACATTCCAAAACAGAGGTTCTTATTTATTTTATTTAAAAACAAAATTTCTTTCAAGGACAACAATACAAATCCAGAATACATTGCCATATAAAATTTAAAAGAATCATTTCCAACACTTTATTGATAGTTCAAATAACTTACAACTGATTTCCTTTTCAATTTGATTTCAATTTGTCCAATACATAGTATGAAACATCTTTCACATTTTCTTTCCAAGTAAAACAAGGAATATAATTCTTCTTTACATTTCTCAATTCAATTACAACTTCCATTACAATGCCATCATTTCACATTGAAAGATATATACACTCATCCACTTGAAGTGGGAAGGTTACATTCAAATCTACTCAAGGAGATGACTGTCAAACTGTGGAATTCTTCCTCCAAACAGCAAGCATGTTGTTTTCTTCTTCCTTCATCCTTTTGATGACAACAAGGAAGGGGGAAAGGCAACGCTCTCCACCCAACCAAGACATCCAATGGGAAAAAGAGAAGCCATCTTTCCCCATTGGCCCCCGAGCCCCAACCATATTGGAATGGAACATGAAAACAACACATGGCAACATAGCTTCTTCACATATAACATACATTCACATGCACAAGGAAATGCACAAACAAAAAGATGTAGTTCTCAACTACAACAACCAATTTCAATCAAAACAAAGGCTCCTTCTCCAAGCAAGCAAGCCAAGCAAGAGCAAGAACTATGGAGGTCTCCTTATGCCTCCCAAGTTGAATTTTGGGCATCCACCAAAAGCAAACCACCAAAATCATAGCAATCCCATAAACCTTATCCCTCCTCAACCCCTCCTTATCCCTCCTCCAAATTTATCCCTTATACCTCCCCCAAAGTAGGAAATGCAAGCAATTTCCTTTCCTAGGTGGATCCCAAACCAACATTCCCTCCCAAGAACAAATAACAATGGTAGATCCCTTATCCCTCCTCTGATAAACCTCATAGTCTTCTCTCCACACCATGCCCTAAGCATTCTACCCATCCCTCTAAGAATTGCAAACACAAACACATTCAAAATTCATGCTAAAAGAGGGAAAAACAGCAATTTTAAAAAAGTGAGAGCCTACCTCTCCATAATGGAGACTTGCTTCCAAAACAACAGTCTTTATTTCACCAAAAACCAGTCCCAAATCAGCAAGGTAAATGTATGCACAAGAAAATCCACTTCTTCCACCAAGCAAGCTCCAAAATGCAAGAGAAATTTGACCCAAGAGTGAAATCTCCAACCTTCAACAACCTCAAAATGAGGAGGAATTCAAATTTTAAAGGAGAGGGTGGAAGAGGATGATGTGGATTCCAAGTGGGATGCCACATCATTTTTCTTCCTTCCCCAAGAGTGCAATCCACATCAACAACAAATCACCATTAAAGAAAAATGACAAAATCACTTACACACACAATGTAGCCCATACCCCAAAAGGAATTCATTTAAAATTAAAAGACAAGTGCAATCAAAACTTACACAAATTTATGTCAAAATACAATAAAATAGATAGATTTTGACTCCAAAATAATAATCATGGTTGGTGGAGGTTTTTGAGAGGTGTGGGACAAGTTTAACTTGTCCCACAAGCCTCCAATTTTGTCCTTCAAGGCCAAATTAGAATTTCAAAGTGGAAGGAGTGTTTGACCTTCCAAAATCAGCCTTACAACCTCTTACAAATTCTTACACAACCTATACTTGATAACTTACACACTCTTCTAAAATGCATTAACTTCTATGACATTTATTTATGACAGCCTTTTGACATAAGATTTATTTAATTACCATAAGGTTATAAAAATATAAATCAATTTCATTTTCAACCAAGACAAATAACATTTAATTTCACATTCCACATCCCATTTAATTTAATTAAATTTTAACTATATGACTCTCACATTATACTATCACATTTAAATAATTAAAATAAAAGCACACATTACAAATAAAATACATACAACAATAATTAAAAAGGGAATACATAATAAAACACACATATGCCCCAAGGTCACACTAATGGAAATCCTAACACAACATAACACACTGATCAAACACAGTTGCCATGGTGACCCTTGTTGATTTCACACTGAATTCCAATATGGTTAGTCTCCAGTCCCCCGACATTGTTGTGATTTTTAACCTACAAAATGCAAAATACCCCTTCGGCCTTGTGTCCATATCAGAACATCCAAATGATATAAGCAACATACAATTATTAAATCCAAATCACGACATTATCAAGAATTTAACATTTATCATTTAAATTCAATTTGCAACTATATCATGATCTAATAGATTTCTATACTAGAGCTATTCATAATATCAATGTCACATGTCTAAAATCAACATCAATAACCTGTCCATGTCAACTAGTATATCATCATCCACATAATAATAATAATGTCTCAATGATCCTCAAGCATAATAACTGAATCCAGATCAATATTAATCCATAGTCTAACATCTAACCATCATACTAAGCAAAACATAATAATGTCCATAGGAATCCATGATCTAGCATATACACATCATACTACATCAAAACATAATTATGTCCAAAATATGATCAATAGTGTCAGGATCAGTATCTAAATAGTGTCCAAGGAAAGTGGGCACTATAGTGCATGTCTCTATGAAGTTGTAGAAGGGACTGCATAAGAAAGAGAAATCCCAAAAAATAATAGCAAATGATGCGCCAAAACGCACAACACAAGAAACGAATAAAATGTCCAGGTGAGTTTGTGGCACCAAAAGATAGCGGAAAAGGAGACGTCGATCCTTTGATTCTTAGTCTTCTGGTTCTTGTCAAGGACATCACTATTGTTCACAGAGCTACATTCAATATTGTTGTTATGTCTGAAAAAGAATCCCGTGACTTTTCATAACAATTTTTGGGCAGCTGGATATTTACATCTGCTGCACAGTCTATGAATTTACATCTGGGCGCTTGGGGTTGGGTAGAGAGCAGAAAAACTACAACAGGCCACCTCAAATCAGTGATTCTTCCACATATCGGTGTGGAGGAATAAACCAAAAAAGGCTCGGCTCTCCTGCAACAATACTAGCTCTGTTACCATGAAAAATCTACCAGCAGGATCTAGCACAGGAAGAGTGAGCACAGAGAATTACTCTGAGAAGAAAAAAAGATCACAATAAAGAGGAATAGAGAAATAATAATTATCTCTGATATCTCCACCATTCAAGAGATTCATTAAATAGGGAGAATAGATAGTTTGACATTCCTAAATAATAGGAATGTCAAGCTAATTAGGAGATAACTAATTCCACACAAGGAGTGGAGAGAATCTCAACAAGCTCCGAGAGTTAGAACTAATTAAAACAAATATAACAAATTTCTATAATGGGCTTATTCGGTGTAATTAAATTATTTACACCAACATCCAATTGGAGTGACATATGAACTTTTTAGTGTGAAAAATTGTGAGAGTTAAATAGTGCATTCATTGGCCATGATCATCCAGTATTGACTTACTTGCTTTTAAAACAAAACGAAGAGACTTAAGATTTCAATCATCCCCTTACATTTTCAGGTTACACAATGGGTTCTCTCACACAAGGCAAAGGAAGGGCCTAAAGCAGTAATGAAGGCCATCCCCTTTGTAGGTGTCACTCAGTCCCTCCAAAGATAGGTTCAAATGATTTTTTTAGACATCTTCCCCGACTAAAAAATGACATAAACAAAGTTTTTCACCCTAGAATCATATGATTTCACTCACTGATGCTATCTAGACATGATGAGGTGTAAGATTGGGTACCAACACACTTCTGGCACCATTTTTGGGGACTATTTCCTAGAATTAAGAAAAATAGTTTTCTTTGGTAACATTTTGCAATGTATTTGATATAAATTCATGTTCATAACTTAGTCCTTTGTTGAGCTTTGTTAAAATAGAGCCTGATCTAAATTAATTTTCTCTATATTTTCACAGTACACGCAATCTTTTCATTAAATTTGACTCTTCTGGGAGAATATCAATAGAAGACAGTAAAAAATTACAAATCTTTGTTCACCTGTTTGTAAGGATGTCATTTGACAGGTTGTTTAAGTTGATGCAACATATCTAAGGTGAAAAACCTTAGTGGTGACTCCAATATTTTATGAAAAATTATGGCATATACTAGTGCAAAAAACCCTAATTCTTGTTGATTAACTTGTCAATTTTGCAAATCTAGAAGGAAGAAGATATTTCTTCAAATCAAACCCTACTAGAAGGTTTTTTCCATAGTTAGGAAACACAAATCCAAGGATAAAACAAGCCTATAAAGCCTTGGATGATCAAAGGTGAGAAGAAAAAATTGTACCTATTGCTCAATCTGATCAACCTTTAGTTGAAGATTATTCTAACACTTCAGATAGTTTTGGATCAAGTAATCCATGTGCCAATCTATACACTCCAGCTTAGGAGGGTCCTTCATTTACAAGTGATCAGAGTATTCCTCATTTCCTTCCTTTTTTATTATAAATACTAGATTATCATGTGAAACAAATTCATTAAAGGATCAATACTTTGAATATCGCACTCCATTTCCTCAAAGACCTCTAAGTCCCCACCATTTTCACCCTCCTATTGAAACACCTCCTCTAAAAATATGGCATAACCTCCACCCAAACCTCCTTTTTTAGTAAATACTTACAAACCTATATATTTTCTTGGGATAGTTGGTTACCAAGTTGAGGTCCCACATGAAGTTAGAAATAGATTATCCAAATTTCAGGGAAATAATGTAATAAATGGGCATCAACATCTTAGACTCTTCATAAATACCATGTAAGATTTCAAAATAGAACATGATGATGTATAAGTAAAATTGTTTATACATACTCTAGATGAAGATGTCAGGGAATGGTACAAGTCACTACTTGATAATTCAATTGATTCATGGGTTGAAATAAAGAATTCCTTCAAGTTACAGTTTGGTGATAAGACTGGCCCTAGGTTTCTTCTCACCAAATTTGAAAATATAAAGAAAAATCCGAATGAACCTATTTAGGATATCAATACTAGATTTAATAAAACATTAACAAAAATTCCTATACATTTGAGACCTAGTGATGAGTCTTTTCTAATAAAATATTCAGATTCTTTTGACAAAAAGGTAGCCTATTGCTTAAGAGATAAAAATCCTCAAACCCTGAGGCAGAATTTTTCTATGGTTGTTCAATTTTTCTATGGTTGTTCAAATTGAGAATAATATCAAGGTAGTAAGAAAACCTCCAAAAAGAGAGGGTGTCAAATTAATTAACCAAGATAAACCTTAGATAAGAAATTAAGTAGATCTAGAGGAAGTATTCAAAACTCTAGTAGGGGCAGTTAAGGAGATTTTATACAAACTTGCTAGGGATAAGAAAGGCCTAGGGGAAAATCCTTAAGCTCCAAATCAACCTCAAGGATAGAATATATTTGGAAATCATCACAGAGGTGATCATATAGTAGATGATAGAGAAAAGGGACCTATGGGGTCAAGAAACATGCAACCAAACCTTAGAGAAAACAAGGTAGTGCCTGATCCACTCATTGCTAGGGTATCTTTGGTTGAAGAATATGATATCATTGAATGGTGTGATGAATGTTTTTTTTAAATCTCCTTGTAACCCCAATGTGGATGATGATGATGTCATTGATGAAGCTGATTTTCATGATTTTTATATGCTAGAATGTTCTAATACTACACCACAAGGGGCTACTTCTACTGAATATCTGGGTGCTAGAACTATTGAGTCATTTTAGAACTATTTAGAATGGGTATCTTATTTTCATCCTACCACTAATGTTTATATATATATAGATATATGGTTCAATATTATTTCAAGTTACCTAACCATGATTTTTAATATCTAAGGGCTTTGATGATTAAAAAATATGGTAAGGGTATTCCTTTTGAGGAAGATAGGTAACTACTAATGAATTCTCTTGTGGCTCAAGAAAATGACTACAACCTTCGTAGCAGGGTAGTTAAAGGATCTTCCCCACATTCTAAAAACAAATCACCCATATTGACCAATATCCCTAAGAATTTTTTCTAGAAAGATATGTTAAATAAATGCCATGTTGTTACTACCAAGACAAGTACCTTAGATGTTGCTCAAGCAGGTAAAATATCTTGTCCCACAAGAAAAGGAAAATTATCTTGTCTCCTAATACAAATCTTCCCAAGTATGTCACTAATGATATGGATCAAATTTTAATTCAAATTAAATTTATCGTGCCCATTTTTTAGTTGTTCAAAATCCCTAAGCATATAAAAAGAGCATTTGAATCTTTGAAATTCAAAGAGGAGACAATTGTCATAAGTAAAGATTAAATAATGTGTATATCTTGCCAAATGTAGAAGAATTAGAAGTGCCTCAGGAAAAAGAAAGCATGGGGGAATCGCCAAAGATATATTTAGGCACTTCCTTGGTTGAATCTCAATTGGATGTAGATCCATTCTTTACCTCTCTGATTATTAGTGACAGACTTGTTCATAATTGTATGTTTGACCCAGGAGCCTCCAGTAATATAATGCCCTTAGAGGTCATGAATGATTTGAATGTAAAGATAACAAAAAATTTTAGAAAATGTCATGTCATGAATTCAAGGGAGCCACCAATTATTACGTATGTGAAAGGACTATTTTTTCAACTTGCTTCTTACACTAGTAAATATTTTACCATGAATGTGGTTATTGTTGATTTCCCTTCTAAGTGGGGTATGTTGTTATCCATAAAATGGGCTGCAAGTGTGGGAGGTAGTGTCCAGATTGACGTGTCTTATGATATTGTACCTGTGGAAGGAAATTTGGTGAAATTACATGGAGATAAAAAGATTCTCAATATTATTGAAGATCCCATGAATGCCTCATATGAGGTACTATTTGTTGATAATGACTTGGACAATTTTATAGGATATGTTGATTTTGAGGATAAATGCATAAATAATACTACTCATTTACAATAGATTGGTATTCCTTGGACCATGATATTTGATGGAGCATGTTCTGCTATGGGGAGTTGAGCTGGAATAGTTCTCACATCCTGAGAAAAAGAATATTTTAATTTTTCATTCAAATTACATTTTGAATGCACTAATAACATTTCAGAATATGAGGCATTGCTCTTGGTTTAAGAGTTGCATGGAAATATGGAATCAAGGATATTATTGTTAAGGGAGATTATGACTTTATTGTGAAATAAGAAATAAAATTGTATGCAACTAATAATCAACAAATGAAATAGTACAAGCATGTAGTCTGGTATCTTATTGAAATGTTTGATTCATTTAATATCTTGTATTATGAAAGGGCCCATAGTGTAGCAGCTGATAGATTAGATATCATTGTATCACATTTTTCTAACTGTATAATATCTCCGTATTGTAATTATGATGTTGACATATCTAGACCATCTGTACCTGACAATGTTAAACATTGGTAAGTATTTGAGGATGATGCTCAGATACAGAGGTTTATGAAGAGAAAAGATGAATTTTCTAATCAACATATTGAATTAGAACCACTTTGTGATGGGAAAGAGGTGATCTAACTAAAAATAAACACAATTTGTAGAGGATTATTTACCCTTGAGTCTAACTTTGACAATGTTGACATATTAATCAATATACCTATTTCTTCTTCTAGAGATGTTAAAGAATGCAACCTGGGGACTCAAAAAAAACCTAGGAATGTGTGGATGGGATGAAATTTGAATAAATAAGAAAATTAGGCTTACACCAAGATGCTAAGAGAATATCAAGATTGTTTAGCTTGGTCATACTTTGAATTGAAAGATTCTAGGGAAGATCTATTTCAACATGAGATACCTCTAGAACCTCATTCCAAACCTTTCAAGAAGAATCATAGGCCCATTAATCCCCTTCTCTCATTCAAAATTCAAGAAGAGTTAACAAAATTGAGATATGAAGGAATCATATAACCTACACAATATTTTTCATGGGTTGAAAACCTTGTACCAGTCAGGAAGAAGAATGGGGACATAAGGCTTTGTATGGATTTTAGGAATCTTAACAAGGCATCAATCAAAGATAATTATCAATTTCCAAATATGGATAACATACTACATTTGATTACAAGATTTGAATTATCGTCAACATTGGATGGTTTCTCAGGGTATAATTAGGTGGTTGTGAAGAATTATAAATAATTTAAAATTTCCTTTACTACTCCCTAGGGAACATATGTTTATGATAGGATGCCCTTTGAACTCATGAATGTAGGATAATATTTACAGAGGGATATGGATGTGGATTTCTTGGGACTTATAAATTACTTCACAACTATATATCAAGATGATATAATAGTCTTCTCAAAGAAAAGAGGTGACCATTTGGGGCTCCTAGAAATAATGTTTCTTAGGTAAAGGTAGTATAGGATTTCATTGAATCCCATGAAGTGTCATTTTGGAGTCCAAAAATAAAAACTTTTGGGGCATATTATATCAAATGAAGGGGTTATGATAGATCCTGAAAGAGTGGAGATAAAAAGAGTGGAGATAATTAGAAAAGTTCCCATTCCCAAATCTCAAAAAGGTATTCAGTCTTTCTTCAAGAAAATAAAATTTATTATGAGGTTCATCTTAAAATTTTATGAGATAACTATTCCTATAATGAATATGTTGAATAAATACCAAGTCATCAAGTGGGAAGGAGTTGTTCAAGATTTCACTGGAATAAAGGAAAAACTTAAAAATGCCCCAGTCTTATCAATTCCTGACTATAAGAGACTATTTCAAATGTTTTATTTTTCCTTTGAGAATACCATTGCATCACTACTATTACAAAAGGATGAAGAAGAAAATGAGAGGCCTATTGGTTTTTTCAGCAAATCCCTGCAAGGTGTTGAGTTCAAGTATACCATTATAGAAAATTAGAATTTTTCTTTGGTGAGAGCTACCAAAATCTTTAGAACATACATATTAAGTTCCAAGATTTTAGATTATGTCCCACACACAATGGTTAAAGACATCTTGGTAGAAATAGAAATATCTAGAAAAATATGTCACTAGGTGAACCAATTGCAGGAATATGATATGGAAATAAAAATAACTAAGTTGGTCAAAGGTTTGGGGTGGGAAAAATTGATGGCTGAAAGCAATCTACAAGTGATGGAGATAAATTTCATTGAAGAAGGTAGTATGGACCCCATGAAAAAGTTAGTAATTCAGTATAGTATAAGGATGTAATCTATTATTTTAATAATTTGGAGTGTCCTAGAAATCTAGACAAGAACTAGAGAAGGACACTCAAACTGACATCCAAGAAATATGTCAAACTAACTTTGGTCTATCATGGAAGAATTTAGAAGGGGTGTTACTTAGGTGTATCACTGAAGAATAAGCTCCCAAAATAGTTACAGATTTCCCTTGGGGAGTGTGTGGAGGCCATTTTTCTAGAAGAGTTATTACTCACAAGATTTTGGGGGCACAATATTGGTGGCCATAGTTATTCAAGGGCACTACAATATTGATAAGAAAATTTGAAAATTTTCAACGCTTCTTTGGAAGGTTGAAATATGTAGGTTCCTTTCCTCTGCAACCATTGTCAATTGAAGCCCCTTTCAAACAATGGGGAATGGATTTCATGGTAGAAATATAATATTCTTCAAGTCCTAGACATAAGTGGATCCTCGTTGCTACTGAATACTTTACTAAATGGGTTGAGGTCATTCCCACCAAAAAGGAAACTCACCAAGCGGTTAAAGATTTTATTTTATATAATATAATTTGTAGATTTGGATTACCTTCCAAAATAGTCATTGATAAAATTATGAGCTTTAGGGATAAACCATTAGCAACTATGTGCAAGGAATATGGTATCAATTTGGCCTATGCATCAAACTACAATCCTCAAGGAAACGACCAAGATGAGTAAATTAACAAAAATATACTTAAGATACTCTGAAGAACATTGGAAACTAATAAAAATAAATGGGGTGAATAACTTAAGTTTTCCTTATGGGAAGATAGATTTACTACAAAGAGAGCTACCAGAAAAATTCCTTTTGAAATAGTTTATAGAATCCAAGCTCTTTTTCCTTTGCACATGTAGTTTTCTTCTTATCAATTCATACAAAAACTTGAGAGTGAAGGAGTAATAAGTCCCTATGAGGAAATAATAAACAAAATCTAGGAGTTAGATGAAGAAATAAAAGAATCTCACCAAAGACATTTGAATTATAGGGAGATACTATAAAATATATTTGAAAAGAAGGTAGCTCCTAGGGCATTCAATGTGGGATATTTGGTTTTACTCTGGGATAGTAGACATGAAGATAAGGGAAAACATGGAAATTTTGATTCCCTATGGATGGGACCATACTCTATTGACATCAGGATTGGTGAACACACTTTCTTCTTAAAATATATGGAGGGAAACTTGTTGGAATTTTCTATCAATGGTAGACATCTTAAGCAATTTCTAGACTAAGTTGATACGATCAGGTATGAATTTTGTATAATGTACAATTTTTGTTTTTTATTGTTTTTGTTTCCCTTTTTTGTTTTCTAGTCTATAGTGACCAGTTGTCTTGGTGTTTTGGTATTTTTTCATGTTTATCTACTTATGAATCCCTATGTGTGTTGTGAATGAATTTATTACCCAATGGATTAAGGCAATTAGTTTGTGTATTGAGTTATCTATGTGGTTATTGTGGTACCCACAAGGGGTACCCATCCTTGAGTTGGAGCTGATTTTTGGGTTCATTTTGAGCTCACACCATGTTTTGAAACATATCATCAAAAATTTTATTTACCATTTTTACCAAGGTCTATAACACATGAAAATCCGAATACTTGTGAACACAAATTGATATTGTACTAAGAAAGGTATTGAATTGGTGTGCAAATTTTTTATGCTAAATCCAAGTAGTCATGCCCATTGTTTTTCATAGAAAAGTAATTTTGAAAGTTTCCAATGAACCGTGTAAACATCTCTATAAAATTCCCTGTTTTTTGTTCAATAAGTTCTTATACAAATTATAATTTATTCCCTCACACCCGAAAACATGTGGTATGTTTAGGTTTGCTTCACATTATCGGGCCTGGATTGAATGTTTGTAGAAGTGATATAAGTATGCAATATGAAAAATAATCCCCAAAGATTGATGGAATACTCCAAGGAATATTCACAAGAGTATAATGTAAAATGTACACATAACCCCACTCCCCAAAAGGAAACATGTGTAAAGATATCATCGGAGAAGGGAAACATGCCTTTTATTAACTTTTGAATTTTACACCCTGTAAAGTGAAAAGTGTAATTACAAGTCTGAAGCCCAAAAGGGGACACATGTCAACTCTGTAATCAAATTCAACAGCTGGTGATTGGGTAAAATTTACAATTTTTCACCCCTACAACAAATGAACAAAAATTCAAGAAAACTCCCCAACCCCGTCGTTCTTCAAATAGACACACATTGATGGTTCACATTCAAAAGGGATAAACACATTAAACGATAAGGATTTTAAGCATTTATGCAAGCCGTCATTAATGTACATTTTTTAGATCAAGGTGAAACTTTTATAAGCGTCTTCAATCATTTAAAAATCTTCACTTGTGCACACAAAAAATTTAGAAGCCCTATCTTTGAAAATTTATAGTGTAAAGAGAAAAGATCAATTATGAAAGGTACGTTTGATACAATGAGTTCAAGAAACATAGGTGCAGAGAAGAATTTCTGATAACCTATAGAAAAAAGGTAAGTGCTCACATACCACTTGTGTTTTTCCTGTTTTATCAAGTCTACAATCTGTAAAGGGTCGAGAAAGAAAGCCAAAACTATTTCACTAATAATTTTTATTCTTTTCAGGATGAAATAGATAGAAGGTAAATAGTTAAGGAGGAATACTTGTGAAGTTAAGGTTGAAGGTAAAATGTGTGCATTGTTGACATTATCCAAGATGATCGTAGATAACTCCTTTTTGTCTGGGAAGGACTACCTGTAGATGAAAAGCAAGACCACAAAAGAATATTAAATAGCATATGACAGTGGACTGCCTAGTGTATGCTAGATCTAGGAAGTGTGGTGCTTCCTAGAGAGGTTGTCAATCCAATGTTTAATAACAATTTAATGTGAATAAGTAACTGAAATAAATAGGTCTTATTGAAATGTAATGATTGAGGTTTCTCATACATACAGTACACTAGATTCAATGCTAAATATCAAAACAGAACACTAAATCTAATTAGAACCAAGGTTTGTTTAAGTCAGGCAGGTCTGTCAGATGTCTGGAAAGGGTTTGAGGCTTATTGGTTGAGGTCTGGATTGGTTTTGGGTGAGTGGGAAGCTTTCTGGTCTGAGAATATAAAATGATAAAGATATTGGTATCAGTCGAGTAACCGATGCCAATATAGGGATGAAACCAATGGTAGTCAAGGAACCAATTTCGTTAGGAGAAATAGGTTTTTAGGATCTCTTTGATTGCATAGAGAGTTAGGGTGGTGTGGTTTGGGTCGTAATATGGCTGAGAAGACTTGGGAATACTAAGAAGGTTAAAAAGGGTGAAAAGTCTTGGGGTGCTTGAATAGTGGATTGGTGGGAAGAAGGTAATATACGGGTAATAGAAGAAATGAAATATTGAAAGAAGTAAGAGATCTACAATGGAATAAGCACAAATTATTAAAATCACAATACTTACTTGGTATTTTATAGATCATGTGAATGGAAATGGTTGATGGTTGATAAGAGAAGAGGTTTTTGAGTCTAGTCTTGTGGTAGTACAACATGTGTGCTCCCGTGAGTATTCCAATGCTCTGGAAGGATACTAGTTGCTTGTCTTATGATGTAGCCTAGAATCTACTATGAAAAACTTAAGCACACTAGAAAATCACTCAGCTTGAGCTAAGAAGACACTCGTAGCGCGCAAAGGTACCAGGCCCCTCTTTAGAGTTACTTATGTGAGATGTTAGTGCAATGATGATAATACATATTTAGATCCATAACTAATCATAAATATTCCACTTTGCATAAACCAGATCTAGTTCTTAGAGTATCATGAACTAAAAAAAGACAATAATAAGGCTAACCATACCAAAACCAGATTTAGTTTTATCTAACACCATTATCCATCCAATATACTCCATTGCATTAAACATTGTAAAATATAGAATCTTATTACACTATAAAGTATCTGCATGAGTCATGCATGTATTAATATCAACAACATAACTCTACAATAATTCACACAATCTAAACTATATATTTCAATACACATTTATAGAGATGGGGACTTCCCCTTCACTGCCCATGAACTTCTCAAAATAGATCACATACTGATAATAGTCATGTGCCTCTACAATGGCATCCACAACATGCAAGTATTCTAATAATATGTCCCATAGTTAACTCGAAGAAGAAATCCCATTATTAGCTTGAACTATGCATGGTGCTTATCAGCCACTTGTTTCCAAAATACCATTGTGTGTAGTGCAACTCTTAATATCTGTGTGTGCTGTACACGCTATCTCCAAAAATATATCTTATCCATAAAAATGGATAATTCATGAGCCAAAGTGTTCTAGCACGTGTTTCCTTCCCTATCTTCCCGCGTCTTTATATGCACCTTGTTCTCGTGTGCACATCCTTTATGTGTCTTCTCCTTAGAGAAACATTTTGTCTTCTCAACATTATCTCACACTAAAGTACATTGACATCTTGGAAATGGGAATTATGTATAATGTTCCCAATAATAAAGAATACATAATGAAATAATTAATGAAAAACTTTACAAAAGAATGAATTTTCACTCTACAGAACTGTTGGGTTTTTTATGGTACTTTAACAAACCATAGTTAGGGGACAGCAAGACCCTCCTCTTTAATGGGATAGGTTCTCTTATTGAAAGAAAGAAGAAAAACTTATATACAAATGTACAACTTTCAAAGTGTGTATTCCTGATACTTTGAAACGTTTTACACCCAAAGATCATCAATACGAAATAATGTAATAACTAAGGAGATGAGAGAGGAAGAACATAACAATACCTTCAAGAAATATAAATAGTAGAATATAACCTTATACATATTGAGCCAAGGAGATCTAAAGTAGAATCATTCACTTTCATAATAGATATAATTCCACAAACACAAAGTTCCAGAAATCATATAAACAAGAACACAAAGTTTCTTATCATAAAATATGGATGATTTGCAAATTTTAACACGGAAAGAAGGAATAGTAGAGGAAGAAATGGAAAAACTTCTATATTTATTACTTTGAATCTATTACATCTATAGAGTACCAGGATCCAACCCGAAAAATGGCGTAGAGAACCCGCTAAATAGCTTCCAAAAATGATTACATTAGGTTACAAAAATATGATGAAACTGATTCAAGAAATGGACGTTCGAACTTCACTAATGCTTTAGTCATTTCAATGCCTGGAGACAAAACCAGATGCATCATATCACAGCCATTAACCCTTTTTTACAACTGTGAATTTGGGTCTTCCACGTGGAAGAGATTTGCTTAAGCAATCCTGGGGAAATCTATTATATTTTGTGCCTTTTAGAGAAATGGCACTTCAGAACATTTCATCCTGCCCATCCACTTCTGATATAGGCCTGACACATGGCTTTACTTGAGTGGCAACAGATATGTGGCTCACTTTTGTAATTTTAACTCTTTTCAAAGAAAAGCTCAAAAACTCAAAGTTCTCCATCAATCCGCCTCTCTGCTTTGACTTTTGATGCGGGCTCAACATTTTACTTTATCCCTTGGCATGGGCAGGCCCGCAGGTCACTTTATAACTTTACACCCTAAACCAAAATTCTCAAATCGCTCCAACAGCCCACCTTCCCACTTTGAATTTTCAAAGCATCAAAACACAAAAAGGGGTCACCTTTGCGCTTTGACTTTTCAAATCATCAAAACACAAAAAGGGCTTGCCTTTGAGCTTGAAACATGGCCACATGTCCCTTTATGGGAATGTTCTATATTTTGTATTTTGACTAAGTCCCTCTATTTGGTGAAGGCTTTATGTCTGACCCAAGACACTTGAAGACTTCCCACTCATTTGGAGACTCTATTTAGAATTGACCTTCAGAGGTGTGCTAATGAGACACATGGAAATCTAGCACACATTTGGGACCTACCTTTGGATACGCCCCCTGAAAGAGCACCGAAGGGACACATGGGGCTTTCCACTGGTTCTCCTTTCCTTAGCCAATTCAACGGTCAGTTTAACTTTCTGAGGCTCTGACCACGTGGAGAGGTAGTGCTTATTTGGGGTTTGTCCCTTGGGCCTGACTTCTGAAGTTGCACCAATGAGGCACATGGAAGCTTCTGCCAACCCTCTTATACTTAGTCAATTAAATGGTTGGCTTAGTCCCTTTCCCGAACCTTGGACACGTGGAGGGATGGCACAAGTTTTGGGAATCACCTTTGGCTTCGACCCTTTAAGGTATGCCGATGAGACACGTGGCACCATCCACTGACCCTTCCATACTTAGTCAATTTGGGACTGTTCTATCTTCTTTTCAGACCTCGGACACATGGAAATCCTACACTTATTTGGGGACTGTCCCTTGGGTCCTTCCCTTGGAGTTGTGTCGTTCAAACACATGGAGGCTTCTGTTGTCTCTTCTTTCCTTAGCTGATTCAACGGTCAACTCTGTCCCCTTTTTGACTTGGACCATGTGGCGAGCCTGTGCTTATTTGGGGCCTCTATTTTGATGTACCTTTTGGAATTGTGTTAAGCTGACACATGGCGAGTTGGCGCGAGTCTATTTTTTGGCCCTGAGTCGACTCATATGTGGAAAATTCTGAAAAATTTGATCCCTTCCTCCAATTTTCTTCTATGTGGGGTCGTGATTGATCAATTTTGTTAGGGGCCAAAAATGGGATAATAGGCACCAACTCAAAATTTTCAAAACTTGAATTCAAAAATGAGGGGAATTTTGAGGGTAAATATATTTGTCTCTTTCTAGGGATGACTTGGCTGGGATAGAGGAATGAAGCAAGATCAAGAACCATAGAAAAACTCAAGAAAAACATGCCAGTACCCTAATCCATTAGGAAAATAGAGTCAGAGGAAAAACCAGTACAAAAGACAACACACAAATAATGGGAAAAGAAACAAACCAAAAAAAGAAAGACCAAAAACAAAACACAAAGGAATGGCCAAAAACCAAAACATTATACACAATATTCAAAAAGGAATACCTAATCACCTAGGACTTGAAAAACTTAAAATATTTCCCACTATAAGGAAGTAGGAGAGGAGATCCATCCATATAATCTAAATAGAAATATTTTTCTCCAGCAAAGTTCTTGATTTTGAAAGGACCAAGCCAAAGAGAATCAAACTTACCATGGCTTCCTTGAGTTTCATGTCTTTTGTCCCATAGTAGAACAATGTCTCCCACTTGAAAATCTCTGGTTCTAGCTTTCCTATCAAATAAAGCTTTCACCTTCAATTGATGAATTGAGATTATATCAAAAATTTGCATCCTATCTTCATCCAGCTTCTAGAGATACATGATCCTCTTGTCCAAGGAACTGATAAAGCTTGAATCTTCAAAAGCCTTCATTAAGTGCAAGGCTGGTAATTCCACTATTACTAGCAGCTGAGCTTTAACACCATACACCACTTAAAATGGAGACATCCCAATTACTCTTTTGGGTGCAATTATATCTACCCAAAGAGAATCATAAAGTTTCTTATGCCAATTCCTCTTAGATTCATTGAAAAGCTTCCGAACGATGGTTACCAGATTATTATTTGTTAATTCTACTTGTCCATTCACTTGGGGGTAGTAGTCTGAAGAATGATCAAGGGAAATTTCATAACCATAGAAAAAATCCATCATCTCAAAAGAAGAAAAATTGGAAGCATTATCAGTTACAATCTTGTTTGGTACCCCAAACCTTATCAAGATGTTCTCTTTGATGAAATTACACACCACCTTAGAAGTAGTGCTTTTGACTGGAATAGCTTCTACCCACTTTGTGAAGTAATCTATAGCACTTGGCATGTGATTATTCCCAGCACTATAAGGTGGATTAAGAGTTCCAATTAAATATAATCCCCACTGTTGAAAAGGATCATCAATCACTACTGATTTTAGTGGAAAAGCAGCCAACTTAGGTCTCCTAATAAAATTTTGATAGGATTCACACTTACGTACCCATTTTGATGCATCTCTGAACAATGTAGGCCAATAGTACCCAACACGAAGAATTTTATGGTCAGTGATAGTAGAAGAGAAATTCCCTCCACAAGCCTGATCATGAAAAGTTGAGAACAATTTCTTATGTTGCTCTTTGTCCACACATTTAAGCAATCTTCCATCTATGCCTCGCTTGAAAAAATAATTTTTGCATAATACATACTGAGTAGACCTTAACTTAATATCTCTCTTTTCCTTGACACTCAAGTGGGATGGAAACTCTCCATAAGTAATAAAATTTACAATATCAACATACCATTCATGTGTTGAACTGAGGAAGAGGACAATAGGAACATCAACTACTTCTTTGGACAATTCTACATCAACTCCTTCAATAATAAGCTCACATAAGCCTTTACCCTAGACTAGCTTAGTTGGCTTAATATCAAGATCATATTCTTAGACTTTTTCTACCCAATTTCCTCTCTTAGTTACAAAATCTTGTTGTGTAAGAATATACTGGATGGTTGTATCAAGTACAAGCATGATAGAGTGAAAATTAAGAATATAAAAATGAAACTTCTTGACAGCTTTGACCACTACAAAATCATGTTTCTCCATCATAGTATATTTCAATTCATGGGCTTTCAGAACATAGCTCATGAATGCAATTGGAATTTCATGATCCTCATAATTTCTCTAAGTTAGCATAGCATCCAAGGTATTCTCTGTAGCATAGAAATATATGATAAGATCTTTGTTGAAATCAGGACATGCTAAGATGGTAGTTTTAGTAATGGCTTTCCTGATACCTTCAAATGCTTATTTACCTTCGGAATTTAAACCAAAGTTTTTCTTTCCTTTCATCATGTGAGAAATTCTCATAGTCATTTCTACAAAATCAGGAATGAATCTCCTCATGAAGTTTATCTTACCAAAGAAAGAGTGAACACCCTTTTTTCTTATGGGAAGAGGAATCTGCTGGATTTCTTAAACTCTTTCTAGATCTATCTTGATTCCTTATTTGGAGAAATAATGCCCTAACAACTTGCCTTCAGTAACACAAAAGATATAATTCTTAGGATTAAGAGAAACTCCATGTTCTCTACATTTTTGGAGGATGGTTTCAAGATGTTGAAAGTGATATGCCCATGTTTTGGAGAAAATAGTCAAATCATCAATTTACAAAATAATAAACTTTCCCTTTAGATTGCCAAAATCCAAGTCCATTACCCTCTAAAAGGTGGTACTAACATTGATAAGACAAAAAGTCATTATTTTGTAGGCAAAGGTGCCCCAAGGAGTAGTAAAAGTAGTTTTGTGTGGATCTGGGGTATTGAATTCCACTTGATTGTATCCATAGAATCCATCAAGCATAGAGAACATCTTAGAGCCTATGATAGCTTGCAAAACTTGATCCATCATAGAGAGAGGATAGTTGTCTTTCAGAGAGGTATGAATCTCACCATTCATCTTCCTGATAGGCACAATGTTGACAATCCATGTTGAAACTTGAATGATGTATAGGTAAAATAATATTTTCCTTTAGTAACTTCTAGATCTCTTGAAAAATAGTTCCCGCAACCTTAGGATTGTATTTCCTTTATTTCTACTTAAAAGGTTTGATCTCAGGTTGCAGAGGGATAAAGTGTTGCATTTCCTTTGGTTGGAAAGCCTTAAAATCATCATATGAATAGGAAAGAACATCAGCATACCATTTTAGTAGATTTACTCCCTTCTTCTTCTATTCTTGAGTGTAACATTTTCCAATTTTCACCATCTTGGGTTCCTCATGAATTCCAATATTAATATTTTCACATTCAACAGAATATTGAGCTCCTTGGGAAGCTTTAGACTTAATGGACCTATCATTCTTATCAAAAAAATCTTCCAAACTCACCAAACCTTTAGGGATCTTGTTATCTTTCAATTTAATGCAGCCATATTGATCCATCTCTTCCTTGATATCTCCTTCATTAGAGGATACACACTCTCTAGGAAAAGATTCACTTCCCTCAAAATATAATTGGTCAAAATTATCTTTAAGCTCCAATAAAGAGAGAAAATGTTGATCATCATTGAAAACCTACCAATTACCTGCATTATCTGGTACACTGGGCCTATGAATCATTTCAATAGTAAATTTCTCCTGAGATAAATATGGGTGAGGAATCAACAAAGATCCTGAGACATCTAGAGAATCAGCTCTAATTTTATTTTCTCTTGGGACAACTTCAATGGAGAAAGCATCAAAAAAAATCAATGGAATCCCAGACAAGGTTTCTATAATGTTTCAATCTCTCATTATTCACTTGAAAAAGATCTCTGACTTGTTTCACAATCAGCTCTGCATCTCCATGAGCACAAAGATTCTTCACTCTCATTTCTTTTTCCATGTTCAATATAAGTATGAGTGCCTCATATTCAGTTGTATTGTTTATATTTTCAAAAGAAAGCTTGAAAGAAAAATGATTAATGTTCCCTTCTGGAGAGGTTAGCACCACACCAGCCCCCGAACCAACTAAAGAGAAGCTTCCATTGAACTCCAGAGTCAAAATTCTATTGGGATCATGAATCACTTCCTTAGGAAGTTTTACCTCATCTTGTGACATGATCATGTAGTTACCATTCCCTATATCTTCATAGAGTATCTGTGCTTTTAGATCATCATTATTTTACACAATGTATTCAGTCTATTTCTCATGTAGCAACTTCTTCATTTTCCCATTTACCAGGATCAAAGCATGTGACCAATCCATCTAAATTTCACCTTCTACCTCCTTACAAAAATTTCTACTCAGCAACATCCCATACGAGGGAGGAATATCAGTAACCAAAATAGTGGTTAAGACCCTTTTCTCTGGAAAAGCAGCAAAAGCTACTTGTAAATATTTCATTCTTCCAACCAAAGGCACTTTCCTAATCTTCATGGAATAGCAAGAACCAAAGGCATGTGTTAGAGTCAAGCCAAAAGCATGAGCTATTTTTGTAGGCATTACATTGTTTGATGCTCCTGATTCTATAACACAATTACTGATTTTATGGCCAACTATGAGAAGAGCCACATAGAATGGTTCAATTTTCTCGTTAGGGGAAGTGACTGTAGCCACAAGGCATGGTTAAGGTGAGGAAGAGGGAGTGGGAAAAATACCTTTAGAAGTATTGGATGAAGCTTTAGATTTGGATCTGAAAAATTTTACCATCTTAGCAAAGGATTTTGGATGGGTTTGGTAAAATTCTACCTCTGAGATTTAAATTTTTTTCCTTTTGAGGTGATCAATGAAATCAAAAGATCCATAGGTGGATAGGGAACCATTGCTAGGAACTTGAGAGACTTTTGATTTATAATTTTTAGGATTTCAAGGACAAGAAGTTTTGGAAACAAAAGTAGAAGGAGGATTAACATTACTCACCTTTTGTGTGGAGGCAGTGGGAATTGGAGCTCCTCTTCTTGCAACCATTGGAATAGTTATAGGAAACTCCTTGGATTTCTTAGCAGGCTCCACCACTTTTTCTCTTTTTTTCATTTTCTCCCGAGTCATAACAACATATGATTCACTATTCATCACTGCCACTCTTTCATCATATTTATCTTCGTCATCCATACCTTCAGTGGTAACAAAATGAACTTGAGATTCAATAAGCTCCTCCAGTTCTTCATCAACCTCTTATTATGGTTCTTCATAGAGCTCATTAAACTCCTCATCATTAGGTTCTTGGACTTCACAAGTTTCATTGACTGGAACCTTGATGGGTGGGCCTTCAATAGCCAATCTAGTCTAAGAATAAGGCAAATGGTTCCTGGGCTGAAAATTCTTCCTTGGAATATCTTGGTAAGGAGTATGCTGAGCCAATTGTTTCTTGATAGCAATGAGATAATTTGCAAGCTTCTGTACTAATTGATTAGAATTCGATCTAGGGGAAGAGGAAGAAGAAGATGCTTTAGATTTGAAGGATTCTCTTTTCATTTTACCAGACATGATTAAATCATCCTCAACACTGATAGCTAAATGTTGATTAGCATCCATAGTTACAATTTTATCTCTCCTTAGTGCATAGCTTACTTAAGGTAACTGAGCATTGAGGAAGAAGAATTTTTGGATTTGATCCACTGGACGAGTGTTCTGTGGAATTTTATGAATGAGCTTGTTGAATTTGGCCATGAATTCTCTCATGGGCTCGAATGGTTCCTTCTTGATATGAGATATTTGAGCTAACAGAGCATGCACATCTTTAGTAGGTTTGAAATGTTGCTCAAATTGAGTTATCATGGTATCCCAATCAGTTATTGACCTAGCAAGAAGATGATAAAACCAATCAATAACATTTTCATGTAATGTCTCCACAAAAATCTTGACAGAGACATCTTCATGTTCAACCCCAAGAATATCACATGCAACAATGAAGGTTGTAATGTGTTCATCTGGATGGACCTTCCCATCACCCCTGAATTTAGGAAAAAATTTCTTGTTATCCCTAGGTAACTCATGAAATGGCTAAGGAAGAGCAAGAGGCCCAACCCATTGTCCCTAAGGTAAAGGTGTTGCCATCTTTGGAAAAATTGACTAAAGGGGAAATGAAACACCAGCAAGTATCAAAACACAAAGATTAGGACTGAGTTGTTCTTGAGGAATGCTATCCTTGGAATTTTTGTCTTTAACAGGAGGTGTGCTTATAGAACAAGTTCCTCTGTTCCTTCTTGTTAGAAGAAGAGAAGTTTTTTTTCTCTAGAAGTTGAAAATAGGAATCTTCAACCCCTAGATCTTTCTTCCCATGTAGATATCGTAGAGTCATCAAACAAAAATTTGATCTTGAAGTTGTTCTTTTAGAAAGACATAAGTTTGAAATGAAATCCACAGTAGAGTCACCAAAAATTGTTGGGTTTTTAAATGGTACTTTAAAAAACCATAGTTAGGGGAAAGTAAGTCCCTCCTCTTAATGGGATAGGTTCCCTTATTGAAAGTAAGCAGCAAAACTTATATACAAATGTACAACTTTCAAAGTGTGGATTCCTGATACTTTGAAACGTTTTATGCCCAAAGATCATCAATACAAAAGAATGGAAGAACTAAGGAGATGAGAGAGGAATAACTTAACAATACCTTTAGGAAATATAAATAGCATAGTATAACCTTATATGTATTGAGCCAGGGAGATGTAGAATAGAATTATTCACTTTCATAACAAATATAATTCCACGGACACAAAGTTCTAGAAATCATATAAACAAGAACACAAAGTTTCTTATCATAAAAGATGGATGATTTGTAAATTTGAACAAGGAAAGAAGGAATAGAAGATGAAGAAAGAGAAAAACTTCTATATTGATTACTTTGAATATATTACATCTATAGAGTACTAGGATCCAACCCGAAAAATGGTGTAGAGAACCCTCTAAATAGCTCCAAAAATGGTTACATTCGGTTACAAAAAAAATGATGAAATTGATTCAAGAAACCAACATCTAAACTTCTCTAATGCCTCAGTCATTTCTATGCCTGGTGACAAAACCAGATGCATCATATCACAACCGTTAACCCACTTCTACAACTTTGAATTTGAATCATCCACTTGGAAGAGATTTACTGAAGTGATCCTGGGGAAAAATTTTATATTTTGTGTCATTTAGAGAAATGGCACTTCTGACCATTTCGGCTTGCCCATCCGCTTCTGATATAGGCCTGACACATGGATTTACTTGAGTGACAACGGAGTCTCAGCTCACTTTTGCAATTTTAACTCTTTTCAAAGAAAATCTCAAAAACTCAAAGTTCTTCGCCAATTTGCATCTCTTCTTTGACTTTCGATGCGGGCTCAAAATTTGACTTTATCCCTTGGCATGGGCAGGGCCACGGGTCACTTTATAACTTTTTTCCCTTTTGGAAATAAAACTAAAATTCCCAAATCACTCTAACGGCCCGCCTTCCCACTTTGACTTTTCAAAGCATCAAAACACAAAAAGGGCCCGCCTTTGCACTTGAAACATGGCCACATTTCCCTTTGCGGGTATATTCTATTTTTTTTTGTTTTGACTAAGTCCCTATGTTTGGAAAAGGATTTTTGTCTGACCCAAGACACATGGAGGATTCCCACACATTTTGAGAATTTTTTTGGAACTTACCTTCGAATGTGCACAGATGAGACACGTGGAGAGCTAGCACACATTTGGGACCTACCTTTGGATATGCCCCCTAAAAGAGTGTCAAAGGGACATGTGGGACTTTCCATTGGTTCTCCTTTCCTTAGCCAATTCAACAGCTAGTTTAACTTTTTGAGGCTCTAACCATGTGGAGGGTTGGATCTTATTTGGGGTAAGTCCCTTGGGCCTCACTTCTGAATTTTTGCCAATGAGGCACATGGAGGCTTCCGCCAACCCTCTTATACTTAGTCAATTAAACAACTAGCTATGTTCCTTTTCTAGACCTTGGACATGTGGAGGGATGGTGCAAGTTTAAATAACCACCTTTAGCTTTAACACTTAAAGGTATGCCGATGAGACACGTGGAACTATCCGTTAGTTCTTCCATAGTTAGCTGATTTAGACATGTTATGTCTTCTTTTCAGACCTAGGACATGTGGAAAGCCTGCGCTCATTTGGGGACTGTCCCTTGGGTCCTTCCTTTTGATTTTCACCGTTGAGACACATGGAGGCTTCCGTTGTCTCTTCTTTCCTTACCTAATTCAACAACCAGCTCTATCTCCTTTTTTACTCGGACCATGTAGCGAGCCTATGCCCATTTGGGTCCTCTGTTTTGATGCACCTTTTGGAATTACGCTGAGTTAACACATGGCGAGTTGGAATGAGTTTTTTGTTTAGCCTCGAGTCAACTTGTATGTGGCAAAGTCCAAAAAATTTGAACCCTTCCTCTGATTTTCTTATGTGTGGGGTCGTGTTTAATCAATTTTGTCAGGGGAAAAAAATGGATAATAGGCACTAACTCAAAAAAATTGAAATTTGACTTGAAAAATGAGGGGAATTTTCAGGGTGACAACAAGCACCTTCTTCTTCAACTGGGAGGATTAGCTCTAGATATTAATTTTTGATTTCATCCTCTTATTTCTACCATTCACTTAGCATAGTCCATGTCTTCTCTAGAATATTTATGGCTATGGCATCCAGTTTGTCCTGAGTAATATTTCCTTTCTCATTCTATAGTATCTAGACAATATTAGCCATACCTAACATCCTTCCTTCCATGAGGTCCATATTTTACGCTATGAGCTTCCCAATCTCATCAATCCTCTCTTTATGTGGATCCTGGGTTATTGTGAGGGCCTCAAGATTTTGTTTCACTAGTTCCAATCTTTATCCGAGCCCTAGTGTCTCATCTTTGATTGCTACCACAACTTCATTATATTTAGCTAGATTTTTGGTCCTTAATACTTGTTCTGGTGCCACATATAAATTGAGAGTTGTGTCAGTTTTCTTCATCTCATCCTTCAAATTTGGGAGTAACGCCTCATAATTTGAAATTTTCCTAACCATAGAGGCCCTTGCTCTCTCTACCTCTTGCTCAGAATATTTTGGTGCGGGCATCCGAATCGGTCCATCATCTAACACTAAATTGACCAAAGTGCGCACATAATGCATAGCAGAAGGAAATTTTTCTAGAACCTGAGATTTAAGATGAGGCTTTGTTTTAAGGATGTGATCACCAATTTCCTCTTTCATGCTAACGAAGGCCTCATTATTTTCACTTTCTCATTCCTTTCCTTCCTTTATAAATGTTATCTCTGCAGTTTTAGCCTTGTTATCTTCAAGCAAAACTCGAATGGTGACAACCTTATCAATGTTTCTCCATGCCAACTCAGTAGATACTTTGACCATTACATTTATAACCTTCTCATCAGACATTAGAGTAGTTTTTATTGTCATGTGCCTGTTCTAGGGTACCTTCTTCACTCTTCATGAGACACAGGACTCCTCACACATGTCAAAATATGGTTCATCCATATGAGTCTGCATGGACTAGGATAATTGATTCCTTGTGTGCGTAGTGGCCATATATGGATCCATTATATCCTACCCCTGAGTGTAGATGATTTTTCTTATGTCCTCAATATAGCCCATAATAGGGACAATATACTCTTCACTTGCTCTTTCTCTTTTTATTCTTAGCTCCTTATGAACTCGGGCACCAAGGTCTGGAGTTGGTCATTCTCCTACCTGAGTCGTAATGGGCACATTAAGTTGTTCTTGCACAATTTCTTCTACCTCTTTCACCCCTTCTTCTTCATCTCTCATTTCTTCATCTCGGGGTTCCTCCACATTTTCAGGCTAGACCGAGGTTCCTAGTGTGCTATCTTCAGAGTCATCCTCCTCCTCATTAAGCTTCAACTTTCTTCTTCTCTTTCCCTCAGGTTCTTCTTTTTTAGGGCACAGTTCAAGTGACCTTCATAAAGGTTGATATGTTCCTACGCCTTCGGTTTTAGTTCTTCTGAACACATTTTTAAACTAGTGTTCCTCATGGACTATACCCATGTCCAAGTCTTCCTATCCTCCTTACATCTATGGGGGAGTATTTACACGCTCACTCTCCACTTTTTCTGTGGTCTACCTCTGACATCTATGGTCCAAGCCTCCACTATCCTCATCAATTTCCCCTTCCTCATCTCCTTCTATGGTCGAGGTAGGCTTTGCAGCTGCCACATTATCAACTATGTGTTTTCCCTTAGGTAGCCCTGGGAGCATAAACTCATTCTCCACATACTTTCCCTTTTCCATCCTAGGCTTGAGCTGAAGATAGATGAGAATGACCCCATTGTCCCTAATAGCCAATTTTTACTTCTTCATGCTTATAACATCAGAAATAACCCTCTTGATATATACATATCAACTTGGATAAACATATGTTTTCATTAGAGTATGGTAGTCACAGTCTACCTTGTTTGCATTGTAGCTCAACTAGAGTGCATCAGTAAACCTATGTACTATTGCCTAGAAATAATGTGTTGTGAAGGTGTATGTTATTTTTCACTTGTGACTCCATGTTACATCCTTCATTACAAACCGTGTAATGTAAAAATGTTGATACACCGCAAACTGCACTACCTTACCCACTACTGAGGGTAAATCCTTTGGAATGTGTCATTCCTCCTCAAAGGTCATGTGAATTTGATCTTATTGTAGTCCTACCCTTTGTTTGAATGGGCCACTCATTATTCCTTCACACAAATACTTCTCAAACCTCTCTGCGGGGGACTTCTTTTCCATAGGGTATTCCCAAATTTTGTTATTTGGCCCATCGGGCACTCCAATTTTTCCAAACACAAGAGATACTAGGATAGTGCCAAAACTTATCTTATCACCTATATGTGCTTCCTAAATAATTATTTCTACTATATAGCCAGCTAAGTTGTAAACTTCTCCTTGCAATATTTTCTTTGTAATATGTAGCCACATGGTATTTACTTGTGACCATATCTCCTGATCATTCATCTTAGTGAGAAGATGTGTGACTACCTGCACCATATGGTACTTAATCTATATATTTCCATTCCACATGAACCCTTTGTGTATCCCAACTCCTTGCTTATAGCTATAACATCATCCTTATTAGTTATATCACTACTAAATTTTGTCCCCGTGACCTTCAATCATGTCACTGTAGTAATCAAAGGCGTGGTGATCCTTCCCACCATCCAAAAAAATAGAATAAGTCCTTATGGACTCTTCTCATAAGCCATTAGTATAAACTTTCTAGTTTTTAAAAATATTGGAGTTTATACAGATGATACACCCCTACCTTAATGAGTAACGTATCCCCATCATTTTCATATAATAGCATGTCATCCACCATGTGCTTATTGGTATCCTTATTCAATAATGTGTCCAACTCTCCCTTTTTATCGATGGCGTAGTGGTTGCAGAAACTTACTTTACATCTATGGATATGGGAATCCCAATCTCATCTGATGATCAATCCTTCCGGATACTGCATTTCTGAAAAATTTCTCTTGGGAGCATCTTCAACCTCAATTTCCACCTTTTTCATTCCCCTTCATTCCTTCTCCAGGTGCTTTCCTTGGTGCCATTGTAAAAATATTACCTTTTTCCTCTATTGATGAAGATCTTGTGCCCTAGCTCAAAAACCCACATGCCCTAGCTGAAATTGCGAGGCCTAGCTCAAAACAACATTCCCTAGCTCCTTCTTAATGTTTCTTCTTTGCTCAAACCCTTCTCCAATGGGGATAAAATCCACTTCTGTGTAAAAATATTCTCTCCATGCATAGTTTCATAACTCTCTGAACCTTAATACATTTTTCTTGGTTTGGTTAGAGTTAGCTTACTCAAATACTTGTGATCGAAAAGGTAAAAATAAACCCGCATCATGTATTTATATAGAGTTTCTAAAATTTATTACATTTATTGCTCCTTTACCTACCACTGATCCCCTCATTAATTTACCATTTTCCCAATTTCCACGTGATACACCTACGTGCCACAGCTATAACCTTCCAACACAAATTCCTACCTTCTACATGTGTCCATGTGCAAAAGTACCTTACCACTATGCTTTCCTCTAGTAGTTTCTATGGTTTTCACTTACCTTACATTATATTTCTCATTCATTTATTTCCGGTTATGGTCTTCCTTAGGAGCAATATTCTTTCTAGCATATCCCTTCTATTTTTGAATAACCTGTAACAGTATGTTCTCATGTGTACTCCTTTTTGAATAACAACCACCCCACACCAATGATATGTGTAGTACTTTATGCATAAAAATACTTTAGATTGTAATTAGCTTCCAGCATGCAAATGCACTTATTGCACAAAACACCAAACTAAATTGATAAAACATAGCGACGAAGAAGGAAATACATTAAAATAAATATAGAAATGGAAATCTATACTAAATGGCAATACTACCTTATTAAAAACACCAAGAAGACTTATTTATAATAGGGCTTCATCCTACTCTTGTTAAAGTAACTGGGTAATTGTGTTCCATCAAGTACCTCTAACTGAAAAACACCTAATTCAAGGATGTTCGTGATAACATATGGTCCCAACTAATGCACCTTAACTTTTCCTAGATGGCACAAAAACTTGGAATCATAAAGAAGTACCATCTATCGAACCTCAAGCTTCTTATCCCTAATGTTTTTTTCATGCCATGCCTTCTTCCTAGCCTTTTCCTACTTCTGACTCCAGTGTGTTATGGCACGCCTCTCATCCAGTTGTATTAACTTGTCAATTATTTCTTCTAATGCTTTCTCATCAGCTAGACCTCCCACATGTGTAATACACAAAGAAGGTCGCATGAATTCCATGGAAATATTTTCTTCTGCACTAAACACAAATGTAAAGGGTGTGGCCTTATTTAACCTTTTGTAGGTTATTCGATATGCCCAAAGTACAACAGAAAATTTATCATCCCAATCTTTCCTTCCAATATCACAAATTTTTGTTAAGGTCTGGCTAAATATCTTATTGAAGGCCTCAGTAGTCCCAATTTCTTGAGGATAATAAGGTGTATTCTTATAGTGCATGAACATAAATTCATCCAACAATATCCTGATTGTCTCATTCAAGAAGTGTGTGCTCCTATCACTTTTCAAACTCAGCGGACATCCATACCTAGTAAGAATATTTTTCCATAAGAACCTTGTTGGTGTAGCTTCTGTACAATCCTTTATAGGTGCTACTTATGCCCATTGTATAAGATAATTTTTACAAGTGATGATGTAATGTTATCTAGTTCTATGTGCGGCTAGGGAAATAGTACCCACAAATTCTATTGCCCATGTTTCAAATGGTTTTGTACTAGCAATAGGCCTCAAAGGCATTTCATCTCTTTGTCCAAGTTTACCAAGGCACTGACATTGATCACACGCCTTACAATACTCTTTACAATCCTTGTACAAGGTCTCCCACCATAATCCAATGAGTAGAAAATTTTGCGCAGTGGCATCACCTGCATAGTTCCCATCTACGATAACATCATGAGCCTCTTCCATGATATTTGTGATCTCATGTTCTAATACACACTGGCGCATTACTTCATCTCATCCTAGTTTGTATAATTCACCAATGATCAACATGAAGGGTGCAACATGAATTTCAAGTCGTTTCTTCTCTAAGGATTGCATTCCTTCTAACTCCATACATGTGCATAAAATGATAGCAATATCCTCCAATTATGACGGTAAGCGATGTAACTTATACAACTATGTATCTGACAGCATATCTTCAATTTTCTATGCATCCTCACCTGATTAAATTCTTGATAAGTGGTCTGGGCTGGAATTACTTTTACCTAGTTTTACCATGATTGTAAAGTCAAATTCTTGGAATAAGAGAACCCATCAACATATGTGCACCTGTAAAATGGTATTCTTTACTAAGTATTTTAATGTCAGGTGATATGTGTAAAATACAAAGGGTGTTGTTAGAAAATACTATCTGAATTTATACAACACGTAGATCATAAAAAATTCCTCACTCTCTGTAGTTGTATACTTTTGTTCTGTAGGATTCAAATTTCTACTAACAAAGTAGATAGGATGATCTATAATACCTTCTCTAGGTTGAGCTAACACTGCACCAATGTTCATGCTAGAGGCATCCACACGTATGTGAAACAGTTGGTTCCATGAGGGAAAATGAAAAGTAGGTGTTGTAGTAAGTATCTCCTTTAATTCCTCAAATGTGCCTTGTTGCGGTTCTCCCCAATAGTATGTCTCTTTTCCCTTCAGTAACTCCTCCAGGATTGTGACAATCTTCACATATCCTTTGATAGATTTTCTATAATAACCTGTATAGCCCAAGAATATGTGCACCTCACTCTGAATGGTAGGATCCTCCAGGCCAACAATAAGTGCAACCTTAATTGGATCTACTAACAAGCCTTTCTTGCACATGATATGCCTTACCAGATTTCCCAAAGGTGTAGCAAATACATACTTTTAGATATTTAAAGAGATGATTAATAGTCTACATCTTTCCAAAATTAAGTGCAAGTTGTCACAATGATCCATAACAATCCCATATACCATCCAATCATCCATGTAAACCTGCAAGAATTTGTGAATAAAATCCTGGAATGCTTAAAAAACTATGAGAGAAAATACAAAAAGTGTGTTATTCAAACCAAAGGGCATCACAGTATATGCAAAGATTCCCCATTCAGTGGTGAAAGTTTTCTCTTGATCCTCCTATGCAATTCTTACCTGATGATACCCAGAGAATCCATTTGTAAAAGAGTAAATTTCACACCCTGCAATGCCTTGTAATATTTCCTTAGTGAAAGGCGTAGGAAAATAATCAATCACACATGCAACATTTAACTCCTTGTAATCCACACAAATCCTAATCCAACCATATTTCTTTATATTTATTACCATGGGGCTAACCCACTCTAGTACTTCTAGGGGCTTAATGATGCCATATTTCAGCATTTTGTCAATTTTTCTTTAGATTTTATGCACAGGTTATATTTTATCCTGTAAGGTCTCTTCCTAGCTAAGCATGCACCTTCCTTTAGCTTAATCTTCATCTCACCTAATGACTCATGCACCCCCTTTAACTCATGGTATCCCCTATGAAATAAGTCCTCAAAATCACATAGTAACTCAATTATCTTTTCTAATTCATAATTAAACCAATAGTCTCCAATTATGGCCTCCTTAGGTTCATCATCCGTGCCAATGTTCACTTTCTTGGTATTCATAGGTTCATGATAAGCGCGCGCATTTTTATCTAAATTGTCTAAAACCTTGCGTGTACCTTCGAAATGATCAATGTCTAAATTTACTACTTCTTTATCATCCACTATGTAGACCATCTTTCATTTCTCCTTCTCAAAGAAAACATGCTTAAATAGTTTGGCATCTGTCTCATATAGTTCATCAAAATGCATCCTAGTTCTTCCTCACTAAATAACTTCTGAATGTGTTCTTCATCCTTTTCATTGTCTCCCATAGTGAAGCATTCCATAATCCATAATGCCTCTCTCATTGGAGGTTTAGTAGAGAAGTAGTCAAAATTCTAGACCATCCTTTTAAACAAGTCTTGCCAATTTCCAGTCTCCCTATGCAGTTCCACAAAAACATACCAAGCACATGCGCAGCCTTGTAAAGTGGAATAAAGTTTTTGCACCCAAAGTGAAGGTGGTAAAGCTTCCAGCCCCTCTTTCTAGTATGTCCAAAGTCTCTCACACTAATGAATATAGTGTTGAATAGGTTGATTACCATGATATATGCAGATTTGATCAGGTGCATTACTCCTAAGAAAACGGGTTATTAGATAAATTCTTACTTCATCCCATTCTATGATATTATCCCTATGAACCATCCACTAGTGCATTTCCATCCCACGTATGGTATAAACTAACATATTTTTTTTCTCCACTTGATCTGTCCACTACTCCTCCATGGCATACAAGAATACTAAAGAATCTCCTTCTCCAATGTACCAGGGTACAAAGTTGTTACCTATTGTCATAATTTAATGAGGTTTGCTCCTCCATGCAAAGGCACTACTTACTTCACACCCAAACATCTCTTAGGTTCCATGTGCCCAATTGTTACAAGAAATACTTGTAGTATCACTAATAGATTGTGCATCCTCCCACTAGATGATTCCCTCTTTAGATGGATCAATTACTTCTAGATCTCAAATGGTGTGCACATAAATCATATTCAGGTCTTCCTCACTAAATGGTTCAACATAAGGTGTAAAGTTTACATTTTTTATAGGGATAAGAACTCATTCTTCCTATTATCGAAACTCATATACCCCTTTTTGAACCATAGATCAACATTATTTGCATAACACCAAGGGAACCCAATCATATCTGGGAAGTTGTCTACTTCTACAAGTGCCAAAACCTTAAAGTCCATAGTGAAATTGGCCCCTTGTATAGTAATGGATTCATCCTTTAAAACCCTAATTGGAGTGGTCTTAGTCTGATTAGCCATAAACAATACATTAGAGGATGGTTGTAATGGAGGTCTACCCATCTGAACTCATGCATCTAAAGTAAGCACATTCACTTTCATGCCTATGTCAATCAATATATTTCTCAAAAGCCACCCATCCACAACAACATTCATTGTCATTTCCTTTTCATAATCCAAGTTATGAGTGGGAAGATTAGCATGCAGAATATTTCGTCCATTCTTAATACCTACGCATGAAGTGTTTCCCTTTAACCAATTCCCTAGTAATGGAATAATATTCTCCTGGTACAGAATCTTCCATACCTCTTTCAAATCATCAACATCTGACTAGACCATCTCTGCTTCCTTATTATGTTCCAAATTTTGTGACTTCTCCTTTAAACATTGTATTTCACTCTGAATATTTTTTATTACCTCCATAGTTTCCTAATAAACCTCCTTCTAGTGTGTAGGATCTAGGTACCTTACATGTAAAACCTCCTCCTTAGTAATGGTGGGATTCTGTTGTAACATTTCTCTAGCATGTGCAGCTTTAGCATGTGTAGTAATTTTCAGAGGTACTACCTTGGGTTATGGTGCCAAATTTGATATCCACTGGTTTTCCATGACACGCTATATTATAATCATCTCTGAACCCTTGTTCTTCTATTTATCTTGCTTGTTAAGATGCTCATATAATTCTGGGTATTCCTCATAGTTATGATTCTTCCCATAAAAAGAACCAATAATATTTTGAGGGCATTCACACCTGTAGTGGTCAGGAGATCCACTTGTATAACATGTTCCATGAGGAAACTTGCCTTGTCCACCACCATGGCCTTAGCCCTTGAATCCACCATGATATCCTTGACCTCTACCATGACTTCCTTCAAAGTGTCCCTCATTATGATTGTAGTGGCATTGGGTGTGATAATGATCATGGTGTTCACTTTTACTTTTAGATGTATCTGATACTCCTATCTGTCGCACACCAATATCAATGACATCATGGATCTGAACAATCAACCTACAGTATTTTGTATTATGAGTTGTGAACCAGAAAATATTACAATAGAAAGATACATTCTTTCTGATTGTGCGTTGTAATAATGGGTAGCAACTTGCATCATGTTCTAAATGACATATCTCATAGTCTAGAACTAATGAACGTATTGATTTGAAAGGAAAATCATCCTTAGTGTTCCCTTCCACTTTATAATATGTACACCAAATCCTAGTGCACATCTCATGTGATGAATTGGTTGATAGTTTCTCCAACTGCTTTGCCAAAGCTGCAATATGTGGTTCTAGGAATGGGCTGACTCTAGTGTCTATAATTTCCACTTCCTTAGCATGTAACACTTCTTCAAGTGCTTCACGTGGGTCCATATATATCTTATATGACATCACCCTCCTAAACGATGTGATCAAGCCCCCAATGAACCACTGTGCATGTTGGATTTCATGGATATCATAAAAAATCTTAGACAAAAGTGTCTTGAAATGGGAATAATATTCCTAAATGCTCTTAGTAGTTCCTTGCTTAATATCCTTGAGTGCACTTATATTATTCTACTCGAACTCAAATATATAAAACTCCTTAAGGAAATCATCCCATAGTGCTACATAATCTATGCAATTCTAAGTAGGGTCCAACTTTCTGTACCAACTGTGAGTGCGTTCTTACAACGTAGTTACAAACTGACTTACCTTGCACTCAAAATCTGTAATCCCTTTTACGCGGCACAATATCTCACACATGTGCACATGCTCAACAGAATCCTCTATTCCCATATACTCTAGAAGATGAAGTGACATCTCCATCTAAATATTCTATGGTTGGTGATGACCATGCCCACCTGATCCAAAACCTCACGTGTTACCTCTACCTCCAAACCCACCAGATCCACCAGAACTAGAGCCACATATGCCTCCTGATCCTACAGTTGTATCAAAAAGTGGACCAATGGATGCACTTCCTTTTGTCCCACCAGTGGTACTAAACTAAACTCCTACAGTCTCTAAGGTGGTACTACCCCCAGAAGTGAGTCTGAAATTCTATGCGCTTGAGTTTTGTTTCGACGAGGCACCTGAAAAGGTACCTCAAAATAATAAAGAAGACATTTTCCTAGCCATAGATGCACTTTCTATTTGATTTAATCATGTTCTTCTACTCCCCAAACTATCTTGATGACTACCAGTTGTACTAGATACTAGAATACCAAGCACAAGGGCTAGGTTGCCAGGTAGATTTAGATGTGTGCACACATCCCATGTCATCTCTGGTGGTGCAATCCCATATGAGACCAAGGAGGGTTACCTGTCATGATTTACCAAATGGGAGAGTTCCAGGTGATCTACCTCCATGACTTCTATTTTAATGCATTTGCCATCAATGAGGAATGGGCTCCCACGTTTTTTATGTTTTCTCTCTCCTGGGCTCGACCCATGCACTGTAAAAGCTAGATTTAGCTCATTTCTTCATGGTTGAACACTTTTTGGCATTGCAAACTTCTTCTTTCACCTCCAGCAAGTGATAGTTGTAAGAATCATACCTTTTTCATAGTTTGTAACAGGTTTATACCTCTTTGATGGCGGAATGCAAGAGATTTTTACATGGAATTGACAGTGTAAACTCTGTGAATGCTTTTAATCCTCTATTTGTATTGTTTTACTTCATTTTAAGACCTCTAATTACATCTATCAGCTTGTGTATGTTTTCCCTTGTTGCATTTCATGAATTTGTGTCTATTTACATGGCAAAAAATGTTTCACCACTCCTTTTGGTGCATCACCATATTTAGTTTAGTTTCATTATTGCATTTTTATCCCTGTCTCCTTGTAATTTAGAGTAGGATTAGGATCTGAACCTCTGTAGTTATGAAAAATATAGATCTAAATCAGAGGAGTTTGAGGAACCAGCCTCTAATCTGGAGATTCCTCTCTCATTTTCACAAGTCCCATACTTGGAGAGAGGTTTCCATGTTGTGCAATCACACTAGATGACTAAAACATCAATTCAGAACCTTGATTTGCATCCAGGGGTGTTGCTGATTTGCAACAACAGTTTTGGCACGCCCGGTGGGACCTTAGAGGTCTCATTTTTATTGCAACAAAGTTGATGTGCATCTGCTGTAATTTTCTTGCTTGAAAAGAGCTATAATTTGCATATCTAGTGACTCCAAGGGGAAGAATCAACTGGTTTCAGCAGTGCAGGCCTCAAAACTCATGAGAAGAATCACTACAAGGTCAAGAGCTGGAGAAGAAGATGTGTTGTTTGAATATCTACAATTATCTCCAAGAGTAAGGCAAAGTGGGAGGAGAATCCAAAGGTCTCCATCTCCACCAAATAGAACTCTCTCAACTCCTCCACTTGGTAGGCCTTTCATTCAATCAACAAGGTTTCTAAGACCAATTAGAATGGCACAAAACAACCCCTATGTCAACTTCACAAGCAGCAGCCCACTTTCCCTCAATACACAACATCCAATTCCAATTACAACCTTGAAGAACATTCCCTACTTCACTGGAGAAAATCAGACTACTCCAGGTGATCATGTTAAAGACATTGCCAATCTTTGTACAATTCATGAAATCAATAAGATTCAAGTGGCTGTCAAATTGCTAGCATCTTCATTCAAGGCGAAAGCATTGCAATGGTTTAAAAGCCTTGGATCTGGTTCTATCACAAATTGGAATCAGCTATATATAGCACTTCATGAGCAATTTGGAGAGAAGGGAGACAACTTGTCTCTTTTGGAGCAGCTGACAACCATCAAAAGAGCTCCCAATGAGCAGCTGACTGATTTCAACTTCAGATTTCAAAAGACTTGGGAGAGAATTCTAGTGGTAGTTAGACCAACAGCAGAAGGTGCTTCTCTGTACTATCTCAAAGCTCTAAATTCTGATATTTCTATGTTGATTCAGTCCATGGGAGGCATAACTATCCCTATGGCTTATAGCATTGCCATTAGGGCTGAAAATTGTTTGATCCAAGCTAGCAAACTAGCCCCTAGACCTCCCATGCCATTGTTTCCAAGTTTAGAGAGTTCAAATACCAATCAAGCACCTAATTTGGCTCCTTCTCCCACTCCTATAAATTAGAGTTCAAATGAAGCTTCTACTTCATCTCCAAGTGCCCCAAATGAGCTTCAAGAAGTCATGAAGCAACTGCAAAACCTAGGCAATGAGCTGGTTACTCTCAAGAGGCAACAAGCCCAAGGTTTTAGACCTTCTTACCAGCAACAAGATCAGCCTAACAGGAAGCCATACCAACCACAAAGACCACCTAATCCAGCTGCAAATATGAATCAAACAAGGCCTCCTTCCAATAGACCATTTCAGCCCTACAATCCAAATGCCATATCTACCTCTAAGGCATTGGTGACAACACAAAACAACATTGGTCAGGAGTATGACTGGTGTTTTCCATGCAATAAACCTCATAACCAATCCATGTGCTTCAATGGTGCTTTGAATCAAGCATTAATGGTGACAACTACTGGTGTGGAGGGTGAGGGCAGTCAAGGAAACAACCAACAACAAGAAATATTCCAACACCAATCAGCCCCAAATGACACCACGTTGATAAATTGGCAAGCAGAGGATTTTTTTGGCATGAATCAGGCAGTTTCCCAAGGTGTTGCAGCCAACACAAGGTCAAAAAGAAGTAATTTGGGTGAAGAACAGCCATTAGCTCCAACCAATCCACAACCCTCCATGGCTCCACAAATGGTTGGCAAGCAAAATCCAATTTCAAATGCACAAGGGCAGCTAAGAACAGCTCCTAGACCAACTCAAATACCAGTTATTGTTGTCCACATGCAAGGAGTGAATGTACAAGCAAAGGGACAGCAAAGAGATCCTTCATCACCATTCAGTATCATTGATCAGATGAAGAAGAAAAATGTTAATATATCAATGTGGGAATCCCTATCTATCCCAGGCAAAAGAGACTTGTTACAAGCTGCCATGAAGGACTAGCCAACTTCGAATCAGCAAATTCAGATGCAAGAGAAAGCGCTCACAAATGCTACCCAGCCTGAGGGAAATCATGGAAGACAGCAAGGTAAAATGTTGAAGCCCCCTCCTTTCTATGTTTCATTAATCATTGGAAATCAGTTAATGCACAATTGTATGATAGATTCCGGGGCAAGTAGCTCAGTGATGCCTAAACAAATAGCTGATCAGCTAGGGCTCCAGTATAAAACCATATCCAAAGGGGTAGTGCAGCTAGATGGGACAGCAGTAACAACAGTTGGGGTGATTAGAAACTTGAGTCTTACCTTGCATGCATGTCCAAATGTTGTTGTTTCACAATATGTATCAGTCATAGACCTTCCACCACTCTTTGCCCTATGCTTGTCAAGGGACTTCACAGCCAAGATTGGGGGATATTTGTCTGCTGATTGGTCACACATGCTGTTCAGAACGAGGTATGGAACTAAGGCTACAATTAGGTCTGAACCTATTGCAAACTTCCACATTGAGCCTTACACTCCAAGTCAGATCAACACCAATTGTTCAGCATTTGATCAAGAAGACCACCCAAGCACTGATGAAGCTGACACCAAGGTTGGGAGAATCCCATATCTAACTCTTCATGAATGGGCAAACAAGGTACATGCTTTTGATCCTTATCAAGAAGTAGAAGAATCTAAGCTAGGGGTCTATTATATACATGAAGAAAATCAGCCTATTCCTAACATCACCAAGCCAAACCACAAGGATGACAATGAGGTATGGCAGCTATTTTTTGATGGATCAAGAAGTAGACAAGGTGCAGGAGGTGGAGCCATGCTTGTTTCACCTCAAGGAGTAAGGTACTATTCAGCTTTTAGATTTCAGTTTGTATGCTCCAATAACACTACTGAATATGAAGCCTTAGTGTAAGGGATGCATTGGGCAATCAAGAAGAAAATAAAGAACTTGCAAATCTTTGGTGACAGTGAATTGATTGTAAATCAGGTCAAGGGATAGAATGCTGCTAAGAATGATCTACTCAGGTGCTACAAGAATAGGGCGTGGGACCTCATGGAATATTTTTAGGGTTTTGGCATCAAATCCATTCCTAGGAAAGAGAATCAAGCTGCTGACATGCTTGCAGCAGTAGGGGCAGCCTGTGACATTGCGGAAAGCATTCAACAAGACAAAGCCAAACATATATGTGATTGTGAGGCCTTCAATGCCAGATAACAATGTCAGTTGGCAAGTGTTTGAGAATGACCAGAAAATCATCCATTTCTTGTAAGAAGAAGCCGAGTTCTCAGCTAAGAATCAAGAAAAATTAGAATAGCAGTATGGTGACCAAGTGGTACAGCTGAGAACTAACAAGCTACCCAAGGGACTTATCACTTTGGAGTCCATTTTTAATGCCAATGATCAGTTTAGAAAGGAGAAAGCAAACATTTAGGTCAAGAGAGAGGATTCAGTATCCATCTTGGTAGAAAAGAACAAACCATTGCAAATTGGAAAGATGACAATTGATCAAGAAAGGTATGAGTTCGTACAGCTATGTCAAGAGTTCCCTGATGTGTTTACATGGAGCTATGAAGATTTGAAAGGTTTCAATCCTAACTTAACTCAGCATACCATTGAATTGGATCCAAATACTAAGCCTGTCAGGTAGAAACAAAGACCAGTCAATCCACACATGGTGCCTCTCATGAGGAAAGAATTGGACAAGCTGATTGAGTCAAGAATCATATTCTCAATCAAGCATTCTAGTTGGGTTGCTAACTTGGTTCCAGTCAGAAAGAAGAGTGGAGAGATCAGATTGTGTGTTGATTTCAGAGACTTAAATAGAGCATCTCTCAAGGACCATTACCCACTCCCTTCCATGGAGCAAATCTTACAAGTTGTGGCTGGCTCCGAGAGGTTTTCACTACTTGATGGCTACTCCGGCTACAATCAGATTATGGTGAAGGAAGAAGACCAGTTCAAGACAGCCTTCACAACCAAATGGGGGACTTTTGCATACAGGAAAATGCCATTTGGGCTGTCCAACGCTAGTTCTACCTTCCAAAGAGAAATGGACATGGCGTTCAAAGGTTTGATTAACAACATGGTGTTGATTTACCTTAATGATATCACTGTTTTTTCAAAAAATGCAGCAGACCACCTCTCTAATTTAAGACAAGTTTTCACGAGGTGTAGGAAATTTGGAGTGTCTTTGAATCCTAAGAAGTGTATCTTTCTTGCACATGAAGGAAAGCTCCTTGGCCATATTGTCTCCAAAGAAGGATTAACAATTGATCCAAAGAGATTCAAAGCCATAAGAGCACTACCATTGCCAAGCCACAAGAAAGCCCTTCAGAGTTTCTTGGGGAGGATAAACTTTGTTTGGAGGTTTTTCCTAGATTTTGCAGCCCTTGTCAAGCCCATCACCAAAATGTTAAAGAAGAGCATGGCTTTCAAGTGGACAGCAGAAGGCAAGGAGATTTTTGAAGCAATCAAAGAAGCCATTTCTCAAGCACCAACTCTCATCAACCCGGGCTTCTCCAAGGATTTCATCCTCTATGCATTTGGAGGTAATGACACTATTTTTGCCATTTTGGTATAGCAGAACAAGGATAATGATGAGTAGCCAATTGCCTTCTTCAGCCAGAGCCTAGATGACTATGAGGTGAAGTACTCTTTTATTGAGAAGCATGTGCTGGCAGTAATCAGAAGCTTGAAGAAATTCAAGCATTTAGTCTCAAACAACAAGGTCCAGTTGCTGGTCTCACATGCTAGGGTTAAGGACTTCCTCCTCAACAAAGATTTGAACGAGAAAAGGGCAGGTTGGATCACCCGTGTCATGGAGTATGACATTGAGATCAAAATCACTAAGCTGGTAAGAGGAAAAGGATTGTGTGAGTAGCTGGTTTTGGGGAAGCAAAAAGAAGCATGCAATGAAGGAGAGGCTGTTTTGATAGTTCAAGATAGCCATGAGCCATGTGGCACTCAAGAAGAAATCAATGATGCCTCCACTCCTTGTTGGACCCAAGGTATAATGCACTTCCTAAGCACAAGCCTATGCCCTCCAGAGATGAACAAGACCCAAAGAAGACACTTCAGATTACAGGCTATCCCATATGCCATTGTTGATGGAGTTTTGTTCAAGAAAGATGTGAATGGAGTGCTGCTGAGATGCATTAGCACAAATCAGATTCATAGGGTGTTGGAAGAGTTCCATGGTGGATCAGCTGGTGGTCATTTTGCACCAAGAGTGACAGCTCTAAAAATCATGAAGGCTGGTTATTATTGGCCTAAAATTTTCAGTGATTACTATGCATGGATCAAGAGTTGTAAGAATTGTGCATTCTTCACAGGAAAAGAGAGACTTGCTGCCCTTCCATTGCATCCAATCTCAGTTGACAAAACATTCATGCAATGGGGTTTGGACTTCATTAGATTCATTAATCCTAATTCAAGTCAAGGGCACAAATGGATTTTGACAGCCACGGACTACTTCACCAAGTGGACTGAAGTAATAGCACTCAAAGAAGCAAATGAGTCCAGCATCTTAGATAATCTGCTATAGCAACCAGATTTGGTATACCTTTTGCAATAATCTCAGATAATGCATTGGCATTCATTGGATCCAAGGTGACTGAGTGGGCTATCAAGAACGGGATCTACCTAAGCACTTCATCAAACTATTACCCTCAAGGTAATGGCCAGGCCGAGTCTACAAATAAGAACTTGTTGAGGATCATTAGGAGGACTCTTGATGAGAATCAGAGGTCTTGGCATACCAAACTGAAATCACCTTATGGGCTGATAGGATAACTCCCAAGAGATCCACAGGTAACTCTCCATTCAAGCTTGTTTATGGAAGAGAGGCAATCTTGCCCATGTCACTTGAGTTGCCAACATTGGAACTCATGAAGTAATTAGAGTTGCTAGAGTTTGAGCCCATGGAGGTGAGATATGTAGAGTTGATGGAGCTGCAGGAGGTCAAAAATTAGGCATCCCAAGCAATAGAAAAGGATCAAGCTTTGATCAAAAAGACCTTTGATAGGAAGGCCAAGGATAGATCTTTTTAGGTTGGAGATCTAGTGTTGAAATGGGATGTGGATAGAGCAAAACCGGGAAGGCATTCAAAATTTGATGTCATTTGGAGTGGCCCATACATGGTCACGAAGTGCAAGAACAGCAATGCTTTCCAATTGGCCTCATTGGATGGTGAAGAACTGCAGATTCTAGTCAATGGAATACATCTCAAGCATTGCTTCTAGAGGGAAATTTACCACCTTGTAAATATTAGATTAGATTTTCATTCCTCCAAGTGCTTTGCACATTTTTTTGTTGTAGGTTAGTTTTTCTTTCCCTAAGTGCTTTGGCATAGCTTGTTGTCCCTAGAGATGTTTTACAGTCCTTGCTTCCATCATGTGATATTCCATCTTCCTCCTTGCACATTCTAAGTCAGTTAAGGTTCTAAACAGAATATTTGATGACTCCATGCCCATTGGACTGCTTCAGGCAACTAGTATTTTCATCTAGCAGGTAGATGACCCCTCTGAGTCACCAAAATTGTTATCCAAAATGGTGCCCCAGCTCATTTTTTGTGGCTAACTCCTTTTGTTCTTGCCTCTCTTGTGCCTCAGTCTACATTTTTTGATTTTCAGGCACTCAAGGCTTTCTGGAAATGGCACCATCAGATAGAGCTCTCTCTCAGCTTTCCAGAAAGGTAAAGGTTACCTCCTTACTCCTTATATTTTTCAAGTTATGGCTCGGCAGAGTTTTTGTGGAAAATTTTCCCATTTGAGGCCCGCAGCCAATAGGAAGCTGCCACGTGGCAGAGGAGTTCGGGGGTCGGAGGCAAATTTGAATTTTTTCCAAAAGATTATAAAAAGGTCGATTTTCAAAGGAAAACCTATGGAAAAGAGAAGGAGAGAGAATTCCAAAGTGAATCAGAGCTTGCCACGTGGCATCCGACCAGCCGAGCGTGGGGAATTTTTGAAAAATTTTCCAAAGACAAAAAAAAAGGCTTAGTATTTGAAAAAAGATTCCGCCGATCCATTATTGAGCCGTGTTTGCCCTACAATATTCAAACGAATCATATCTGTTTAGATCCAAAGCTTGGATTTTCACGTTCCACATATTCATTGAGATAAGGGATGATTGAGAAACTCTTCAAAATGATTTCCATCTAATCTAGTTATAATCTTTGTCTTGAGTCCTTGGACCAGAGAAAATGTCAGCATAATAGTTCTGGCTCACGTGTCCATGGCAAGAAATGACATTTCAGGACAACCTAGTTTAATACAGAATGGGAAAGTATGCTTCTCCATATGGTCAAACCATTGTCATAGGGTATGGGTTTGTAAGGTCCTATTTTGACTAAGATGTTAATACATTTGCTCCAAAAATCAGGAAGATAATTGTTCCCCAAGTTCGGTATATTTTCTATCTCCTGGGATCGACCCATGCACTGTAAAAGTCAGATGTTAGAAGGGGATTTCTACATGGTTGATACACTATATTTGGCATTGCAAACTTCTTACTTCACCTCCTGCAAGTGATAGTTGTAAGAATCAGACCTTTTGTACTAAAAATTTGTACCATAGGTTTATACTCTCCTAGAAGACTGGAATGCAATAAATTTGGAACTATGTGAATTGACTTTGCAAACCCTGTGAATCCCAAAAGTCACTTTGTTTGAAATTGTTTTACTTCATTTCATAGCACCTCTAAAAATTCCATCATATCAGCCAGTCGTATGATTTGCACTTGTTTAACATTTCATTAATATGTCCCAAAGTAACATGGCAATCAGATGTTTCACACACTGCTTTTGGCACATTCGACCAACTTTACGTTTAGTTTCATTTTTGCATTTTTATTCCTATCTTGTTGATCAACTTAGCAGTAGCCCATTAGGATTTGAACCTGAGTGTAGTTGTGCAAGAATATAGATTTAGCACCTCAAGAGGATTCTGAGGAACCAGCCTATAGGTCTGGGTATTCCTGCACTTATTTTCAAAAGTCCAAAACTTCAAAATACATTAGGCGGGGATGTTGTACCATGACAACTGGATGTCTAAAACACATATTAACATAGAAATTGTCTAGGTTTTACATCCAGGGGTGCTGCTGATTTCAAGTCATAACACCTAGAAAACACTACTACTTAGTTTTTACCTGAACTCCAATATTTCCCTCCTATGTTGCAAAAATAATCATCACCAATATAGTGGACATGACACAAAGAAAACCTTGAACAAAATCAATAAGATTAAAACTCTATGAAGGGGAGAAAACACTGGTTATGAAGAAGCCAAAGAATCTACAAAACCAAAATTCATAAAATGAGCTCAAATATCACTAAAGAAATCATGGAGGCATCTTGACAGAACATCACCTAATGCCAGAGTGACCTCTTTAGAAGGATTTCCTCCTTGTTCTTCTTATGCCTAAAAGAGAATAGCAATACTTGATCTTAGGCATGGGTATCGTATCCCACAGTAAGAGTAAAAATCCAAATTAACACAAGGTGAAAATGACATGGAAACAATTGAATTTATACTATCCCACAAGTTCACCTAATTACAAGTCTAGTGACATGTGTGTAGGTCAAGTCCACTCTGGTCTCCACTGTTAAATAATGTTCCAGAACTAGAAGAATCTCTGGGGCTCTTGATTCACATTTGACATGTCTTAATTTTGTGTATACAAAGCTATTACAAAACCTAAAAACTTTGTGCTTTGTAGTTATCAGGGACTAAATTTTTTACAACGATAACCAAGCTGTCCCATTTGATTTGGTAAGGAGCACAAAATCAACAAAACCCTGACCTAATGATGCAGGAATTCAATTTTTTACTGAGTTTAACATGACTCAGAACCATATCAAATTCATTTCAATCATCAGCTTCTTATAACCATTTTTTAGACATGTTGGAGATCCTAAATAAGGTCTTAATGGGAAAATATGAGTTATTATTAAGTAGATGAGAAGGTTTGTCAGATAACTTCCCCAATTTTCTTCATGAGACCTTCTGTGGTTTTCTCCTCCAAAATGTTGAATTCGAATTTGTAAAACTTTAAGGCACAAAGGAATTGTCCTTGTAAAGCCTTGATCTATCCAGCAACTCCCAATACTTAATCGACATGGCTATAAGTTGTGTATTACTTTTCTAAGCCAATGTAGACATGGAAGTCCTAGGGGATAAGTTGAGTCAATAATCCATTAAAAATCTTGTATAAATGCCTCATGTTTTGCACATGGGAACTTATGAAGGGTCGATCTGTCCTCATCTACCATAGCTCCCAATCAAGCTTAGGGTTCCCTGTGATTTACAAATTTAGAAGGATGACCACCAAAGCTTTGAGACCAAGTGTTAGGAATTAGAGAACAAATATGTGGAAACAATTCCTCAAACCACGGTAGTAGGAAACTATATACCAGAATTATACTTGCAGAAATATAACAACATAAATGAATAATACACAAAAGAAGACAAGACAAGATTTAACGTGGTTCACCCAATGTGGGCTACGTCCACCAAGAACTTGCTCATATTTTATTATCAACAAGAGTAAAACAACTCTTACAGTCTTCTCTCAGTTATGAACTCACAACAGAATTCCAAAGATGCTAAACCACATCTAAACCACAATTGACACCCAATTGCATAACCTTGATCACTCTTGATCACCTCTTGATCATTAAGACTCAAGACCTCTTGAACACTCAAGATATCTTTAAGATACCCTAACACCTCTATTTATAGGATTACAATCCTTCTAAGAAGCCATAAATCCGACCCTAGAAGATTGAAAGTCGCAGTCTTTCAACTTCCCATGGCTAGAAAAAACAGTCCCGACATTGATAGCCAGTTAATAGCATGTTAACAGCAACGGCACAGCAACGTCACAGCAAACAACTACAGAATACTCCTGAAGTCTCCAAACTTAACCGTTTGAGCTCCATCACTTCAACATTGATTCAAGAAGACCAAAAATAGGCTCCACACCCCAACAATTTAGATCAAATAAAAGGCTAACCTAGAATTCTAAGTATAGCAATGATAGATCCTAACACACTCACAAATAGTCGAAATACACCAACTATGATTGTGGAGTGTGTAGGGAGAGTAAAATGGAGAAATACAAACACACACATCAAAACACAAATCAAGCAAAAGCTAACAAACATGAAATCCTATGTTGTAGATTTTATGTTGTGGTTTATGCCATTTAGGACTAACTTGTGAATATAATAGAATTTTTGGTTAACAAAGGTTCCCTACAAAAAATAACAACTATGGCTAGTTTCAGGTAAATTTTTTCTTAGGATCCCCAATATATACTTCATAGTATGTGAGGCCCTACTCTGATATGATGACTAGCCAGAACACTAGCTAGCTCCACCGCTAATCTGATTATTATTCATTAACGGTAAATATCAGGAGGTAATATGCTTTAAGTAGTGAGGTTTTTGTTTCAGTTATTTGGTTTCAGAGTAGGTGCACAAAGTGAACTACAATTCAATTTTTCAAACATCAACTAGTCATGACTTCTAGCATATAGGTTGCCCAAAATTTAAATGAGCTAAAATACAAAAGGAAAAAATGAGAAGCAAATATTTTAAACCCAAATCCACAATGAAATTTGATGAGAGAAATGATGAATAGAAAAGAGTATGTATTTCACTAATGCAATATAAAATAAAAATAAGCGTTCTTTTTAGTCCAAAATATGAATTTCGATGAGACAAGAAGAAGAGGAAGAATGTTCCAATGAAGTAAGTTTAATGTGAACTCTTTCAACAAGAAATAGACACACAATGATTTCATAAGAATGAACAATGCAAAAGAACCCAAATGGGGTCCCACAGGGCATTCCAAAATGTTTCACCAATAATTTTTACGTTTTCTAGGATGAAATAGATAGAAGGTAAATGGTTAAGGAGGAATACATATGAAGTGAAGGTGGAAGGTAGAATGTGCACATTGTTGACATTATTTGAGATGACCATAGATAACTCATTTTTGTCTGGAAAGGACTACATGTAGATGCAAATAAAAACCACAAAAGAGTATTAAATAGCATATAACAGTGGACTGCCTAGCATATGTTAGATATAGGAAGCGTGGCTTCCTAGAGAGGTTTTCAATCAACTTTTTAATAACAATTTAATGTAAATAAGCAACTGAAATAAATAGGTCCTATTATAATTTAATGATTTAGGTTTCTAATACACACAATACACTAGATTCAATGTTAAATATCAAAATGCAACACTAAATATTATTAGAGCTAAGGTTTGTTTAGGTCAGGAAGGTCTATCAAAGGTCTAGGACTGATTGGCTAAGGTTTGGGTTAGTTTCTAGTGAGTGGGAAGCTTACTGGTCTGGAATATAAAATGATACAGAGACCGGTATTGGTCGGGTGACCAATGGCGGTATAGGAATGAAACTGACGGTGGTCAAGAAATATGACGTCGGTAGGGGCAATAGGTAGTAAACTATTAAAAATAGGTTTTGAGGTTATCTATGATTACACAAATATTTAGGGTAGTGTGGTTTGGGTCGTAATATAGATGAGAAGACTCATGAATACTAAGAAGGATGTTAATAAGGGTGAAAAGGATGGGGTTGTTAAATAGTGGGTTGGTGGGAAGAAGGTGATATACGGGTAACAGAAGAAATGAAATACTGAAAGAAGTAAGAGATCTACAATGGAATAAGCATAAATGATTAAAATTGCAATACTTGGTATTTTATAGATCCTATGAATGGAAATGGTTGATGGTTGATCAGAGAAGAGGTCCTTGAGTCCAGTGTTGTGTTAGTAAATCTTTTGTGCTCCCATGATTATTCCAATTCTCTGGAAGGAGAACGACTGCTTGTCTTACACAATGGTTATGAGTGTTCTTCATATGGATGCAGGAGGGATTTAAGATTCGAGCTTGAATGTAATAAGGATCCAATAACTGAATAACCAACCTAGGTGAATATTTGTAAAATTGTATATAAAGGAACCAATGGTGGTTAAGGAACTGACATTGGTTGAGGGAAAACCGGCTTCGCTTATGAAGGATTAGTCCAAGTTACCAAAAATAGCTTGATATTTAGTATGTTTGGTGTGATATTGATTTCTAATCAGGGTCTCAAGTGAGGGTTGGCACTTATATACGTGGGATTGTTTTTGGAGAAGGAATAGGACTTTAATTTTAGGTTTTGATAGAGTCTTAGTTGTTAAGACAAGTAGAGACTGAGTATTAGTTAATTAATAGGCTAGGAATAAGTCCATGGTGAGGTGTCTAGGTGATGTGGCTAGATGAGGTGTAAGTTAACTTGATTAAAGTAATTAAATTAATTAAAGTAATTAAATTAATTAATGATGTGAGGATGAACATTAATTAAATTTTAAGTAATTAAATTAATATGAATGTGGGGTAAGGGGTCATGGTTAGGTGAATACATTACGTTATTTAATTGAAGGGGACGAAGGAGAGTGTGACCCAAATTTGGTGTCTAAAAAAACACATAAGATGAATCCTTTGGAGTCTAGATTTCATGTAACTTCTGGTATTACTTGTAATCTGGACTCAGTTACAAACAAAAACTTGTTAAATGATAACTTAAATGATTTTCTATGAAGACTTTGTGCTCCAGATAAAAGTAAAGGCATGGTGGCCATTGATGCTAGAAAAAATGCCCTACCTGTAGCATTCCCACCTTCCATACATTCTCCCGAACTCATATGGATTTGTGCCAAGAATTATGATCCAAAACATAAAGAAGTTATAGATGGAAATGGAGAAATGGTGTTAACCCTAACACTAGAAACTTTTCAATTGATGTCAGGATTTCCAGAGGTAAAGCAACCAATAGATATTACTATAGAGTCAGCATAGAAATATTTTGAGGCCAAAAATGATGATTATGTTGCATTAATAAATACTAAGTATTTGATAACTAATATATGATCCACTAAAAGAATCCCTAAGAAGTTGAACAAGGAACTGTTTGTTGAGGATTTCAAATATTTAAGTGTTATGTTGAGTAGAATTGCAGTACTGGAAATGACACATATGTTCCGGGAATGGATGTTCCCTTTTATAAGGGTTATCTTAGAAGAAAGAGGAAAATTATGCTGGGAAACTTTTATATTTGCATCATTCCATGCTCAACTTATGGAGATATCCAAAAAGGTTTGGATGGGCATAACATACAATATTCATTTTTACATGAGGTATTATTTGATTTACATTATTGCATGTTGTAATATATTCCTTGGTCTTCCATGAATTGTAAGATTTAAAGATCACAGAGTGTATGATGTGTACCCCCAACTAAATCTAGATAAGTGGAAAGGAAATTTTAGACAAGTGAATGATGCATTTATTACACTTGTGGTATGCCTTTTCAAACTAGAGTGGGAGCAATGTAGGATATCCACTGAGGCCAAAAATGCAATATTGGAATATGGTTGCTTCTTCAATCAATATAAATTTTCTACTTACATTAGACCTAGTGGATTTAATAGACATCCATACAAATTACCTAGGTAATTGGATAAAAAATTGGCCTTGTGTGAAATCTCAAGGTAGTTGGCACCAATACACAAACAAATTGCAGGGAAACAAAAGACTAATATTAAGTTTCCTATCAGATTTAGGAAGTATTTTTTCCCCACTATTGCAAAGGCTAAGGGGATGGAAGAGGATCTGGAAAGGTTTGACCTGGATAAATTTGAACCTAGACCCAATAATGATGTCAGTTGGTTTTTCACTTCAGCTGAGCATGAACCTAAATTTGAGGATTATTAGAATAACTGTAGGGATGATGAAGTAGTTAGGCTAAGATATTTCACCCAAACATGACCCTTAGATAGGTCATTTGTTTTAAGTTTGTTGTAGTGCCTCAAGGAATTTTAAATGATTAGAAAATAGTGATTCAATACTATATTGACAAAAACATTGAGTCACATCCAATTACTTCTATAGTTTGGGGTCATGAAGAGTCAGAAAATCCACATGAGAGAATAACTAATGTAATGAGATGGACCATGACTTGGTTGAAATGGAAAGGTATGGACCTGTCCCTCCAAAATACAAAAGTGTTGAATGAATTCATAGATTTGGGAATCTTGGAGGGAGATCTCCCTCCTTTGAAGGAGGAAGCTGATAATATTAATCCATTAGAAGGAAAATCTCCTCAATTTCCTACCAAGAGACCTAATTCAGGTATTACTGATGAATGGACTGCTACTACTAGTGAGACTGGAACTTCTATGTCTATTTTGAAACAAAATACATATGATATGCTTTTGAAATCTATGCAGAATACCCCTATCACCCAATTAGTTCCCATACAAGCTAAAGGGGAAAGTGTAACCAAACCAATGACTCCCTCAGTAACATTTTCAGGATCATCTAGTACAGGAAAAAATATGAGAGGATTCTTTGAAAGTGTTGACCAAAAACTCAAAGTTCAAAGTTCCTAAGAGAGAGAGAAATACCTGACCTTAAATATTTTGAAAGATTTTCCAAGAAATCCAAGGTGATACCACCATTGGTAAGAGATATTGGTAGTTTAATAATGGAAGGTGGTCATGTGTTCAAGAAACATAAAAGTAGAGAGCCTAAAGTCATTGATCTATTCCCAATCACCAAGGCTCAAATAAAAATGGTTTCCACATTAGCAGAGAAATAAATGCCACTACAGGTTAAAGAAAAAATTCATGTTACTCCACTTGTACAAAAAGAAGTTGCAACTTCAGTCTTATTTCCAATAGGAATAATATCAGAGGGTGCCCATGAAAAAATAATGCATACTATCCCCATGTCTAATCATCTTAGTAGTATTATGATAGAACAAGGGCAAGGGGATTCAAATGTAATTCAGTCTAAAGATCAGAGTGTGCCTCAGTTCATTCAACCACGTGAAGATATGAATAAACCAATTGAAATAGTTAATGTATATATATTTGAAGAATTCCATATGCTTCAAATGACTGATGTAGAGATTATAACTTATGTATTAGGAGATGAGAGTGTTATTCATAAAGAAATACAAATGAAAGACATTTCTCAGGAATCAAGTGTCAAATTAGAAGTGGGATCTCAAAGTAATCAAGTTAAGACTACAACATTTTTACAAGAAAAGGAAATAGTGACTCAAATAATTGTAGATGAACCTCCTGCAATAGATGATGTCTCCACTAAGGATATTTATTCAAAAGAATCAAAAACAACAAAGGATGGTGAATTCCCTCAATGTGTAGACTATGTGAAGGGGATCATAATGGAAACTATAGAAGAGGTCATTGAACCAAATGAAGCCAATGTTTATAAGAATATACAAATTTATGACAATGATCAAAATTTGGTCACTCGATCCTAACCAGTTGAGTAACAAGAAGAAGAATCAGTAGGACAGAAGGATATTAGTGGACAACTCCATGAAACTACGTCTACAAGATAACAACCTATAAAGGAGGTAGACAATTCAGAGAATAAAGAGCCACTCAAAGTTTCTAGTCTAGTTAGATAGGATCCAAACGAACTTGCAATCACAGTTGTTAATCTAGTAGAGAGAAATGGTAAGGATGAAAAATCAATTGATGATAAGATCTCAAAAAATATCATCCAAACCTAATATCAAGAGTAAGAAAAAGAGCAACCAAAGATAGTGGCATCAAGTAGTGAAAAGAAAGTAACAGAATAAGTTGAGTATGATGGTTAAGGCAAGTACAGAAGTTGAGAATGTGCTCAATTGGTGATAAGAGAGGTCAAAGAACAGTGAAAGTGCCCCAATCCACAGAGACAAGAAGAGGAATAAATGTTAAACATAGAATGTCAGAAGCTCATGTATGACACAAGCTTATTTCTCCATTGAACATCAATCTCTAAAAGAGGAAGACAATATAAAGGAGGAAGAATCATCCAAGGTGGAAGGTCCAGTCAAAGAAGATCTAGGAGAAATTTCAGAAATGACTACCACCCCGATAGAAAGCAAAGACAAGGGAGAAACACCAGCTGATAGTAATATTCAAGAAACATATAACCAATCCCAAACTTAGGGACACAAGAAAGAAAAAATGGAGAAAATGACATTGCATAATGAATCTAAGGAACCAAAAATAAAAGTGGAAAAGCTACATGAAAAGGAACCATTATTACAATATCCTCAAGATGCATCCAAATAATTAGTAGTTTTCTCTAACAATCCATAACCCACATCACAAGGAACAAGTGTCAGAAATAATCTCACAAAAGGATGGTTAGGAACACTCCCTCCAAGCATAAATAAGGATGCGATTCAAGAGGAGACAGACGATATAAGAAATATTGTATTCCCAAAACCGACAAGTGCTCCTAAGAAGGCCAAAATCCTAACTAAAATTCATATAGATCAGCATAGGGTGACAAGCTAAAAGGTTAAATCACATTGAGTGATTATAATGTTACACGTATCCCACTAGGAAAACCGACCAGAGAAATCTTAAAACACAATGCATACTTCGGTGCAAACCTCCTTTGTTTGGCTTTATTCTTTTGTTGTGTCTTATCCATCAGTTTTTTGCATTGTGCATTGTGGTTAATTCCCCCCTTATACAATTTTTTTTTGGATTAGCAGTAAATAAGGGTTAAGGGTACCCTACCCCATATAAAAATTAAGGTTTAAACATAAATATCATGGCCAAGGGTATACCCATTGAAGCTATTTGAAACACAACCATGAACCAATTAACAACAAAACAAACCAAACTAACAGCATCCAAAGTCTAAGAAACCAAACTAACAACATCGTCAGCTAGGGAAACAAAACTAACACTAAAACACAAAATGAGCATACTGCCCCAGAAAGGCTATAGGAAAACATTACAATATTAGTCCTTGATTTTTTCTCTCATAGAGTGCATGCAATCATTCCATTCTTTGGCCAAGTTAGTAATCATGACCCTCCATTTCTCGTAATATGGTTCGATCATCACTTTCTTTGGCATGATTTCTTCTTTTTCAAACTGCTTAGCCCTTTGCATTGCATAGACCAGCTCTCCCACCATATTCAAATTCTAAATTGTACTCTTCATCTTCATAAGGTACAATTATTTTATATGCATCAAATTCTCCTTCATTTTTTAGCACATCGTTTTCCATGGCCATACATATTTTGTTTGCATTTTTTAGATTCTCATTTACCATGATGGAGGTGATTTTTCCATCTTCTCTTGTACCTCCCTAAGTTCAATGGCTGACATACTTATCTTATGCCTTTTTATGTTAGTATTGAGCCTATTGTTTTCAAAATCCTTTAATAATGCATTTTCCTTAACCACTGAGTCCTGAGTAGTGAAGAGATATTGTTTTGCAACCTTAAGCACCTTGAGACTGGAGATGGCTTCCTCCATACTCTAGGTGTGAATTTTAAATATCTATTCCTTCTACACCATTTTACGGTGGATTTCCTTATGTATTTCCTCTTTTGATTTGGGCTTCATATCATCCTTCTATACCTCCCTGTCATTGTCCTCTTGTTCGTTCTCCTTTGTTTCCTTCTCCTCTGATCTCCAATTGATTTATTTTTTCTCATGTTTTCCTTCTAAGCCATTTGATCACCTTCCCTTCTTAGGTTTCTCCCTGGATGAGTGAGATCTAGTCCTCTTACCCAAAATTTTACCTTCTTCCTCCTTCCTAGGTCTTGACCTTTTTTCCTCAAATCTCTCAACCTTTCCAATTCTAGGGGTACTAGTGTTGACTAAGGCCTTAAGAATCTCTTCGTGAAGAGGCACTTTAAAGGTACCTTTTTAACTATTTTAGATGGAATTCACTAGAGATTTATACAAAAAAATTGGGAAAACTGTACAACCTACCATTCCTAATATGATTAAGCATAGGGAAATGATATCCATACACCACTTTAAACTAACCTTCAAGCGTTACGTAAGACATTAACATCAAATCAATTTCATTATAAGGATGGGGAAATATTCTCTATCATAGCCATTCAATTTTTTCCTAAGAGTCTCCTTACCTTAAAATAATTTTTCCACCTCCAAAGACAACTCTTTCACTTTAGCTATTAGCTTTGGTGAAATGGTGAAGGATAGGATTTTCAAATAGACCCAACCATCATTCCAAGAATTAGCAATCTTTCTGCTTAGTTCTTCATCATGGCCATTGAATATTTTGAAGAAGTTTATCAAATCCACTCTCTCTAAGATCTTTGACGCTTCCTCATTGATATATGACATAGTAGCAGGCTCGAACCTCACTAAATCACCTCCCATATTTGTACTACAAAAACTTCCCTCTACCATTTTTATACGTTCTGTAGAGAAATTATAGGAACAAAACCAAGGATTTCTTGAAATCCAAGCTCCAACTTGTTTTCTTCTTCCTAGAAATGATTTACCCCCACTTATAGAAAGCTCGATCCCACTCTTCAAATCCTCTATGTTACGAGAAACTATATCTTACACATTTTTAGCATTAGTTATAATAAGTGTTCCTCTCACCTCTTTTTTAACACTATTAACCCTATAAATGCCTTTATTTTAATTTTTTCTATATTATAAATGTACCAAATCATGATCCCAATATGGGGACAAAAAGTAAGGTATTTGAATCCCCCTCGATAATCCTAATGGTTTTATCATCCAAGCTATCTAAGTTATTCATAATGTTGAAATCTATAGCAACCACTCCCATGTTATCAAATTTGTCAACTGACCCATTTCCTTCATGAAAAATGTGTTGGAATGTAATGGAGCTACAAAATGGAAGTCTATTCTTCATACTATTAATAAATTATTCAATTTTTACATAGAAAATGTTCCTTCCATTCATACTAGATAATATGTTTTGAGAGTCTCCTTTGATAATTAAGGTTTTAGTATTGAGGAGACCCCAACTTCTTGAAATATGAGTTTCTCCTTCTAAACCACTTCTGTATGTTTTAAAATGGAAAAATTGTTTCTGATATCCTGGATGCATATTTTTGTTATTTGAAGTGAGGATAACATTTTCCCCTTGAAGTTCCTCCTATTCCTTTCTTTCCACACCTCCCACCTAAAATTCTGAAGGCTAAGGATCCAAATATTTTTTAGGCCTTAGCTACAGAAGGGGCATTGCCATTGAACCCAAGAATTTTTGACCAAGAATAATTCTAAGATAGTGGTTATGACCTGAGAAGAAAAGGGGCATCCAAAAAAGAAATGGTTGATAGTCTCAATTTCATTTTCACATAAAACACATTTATTTATCATGTGAAAACCTCATTTTGAAAGGTTTTCAACCGTTAAAATATTGTTGATCAAGGTTAGCCAACTGATTATATTGAATTTAGGAATGACATTTTTGTTCTAGATATTTCCCCAGAAGATATCCTCAGACTTTTCCTCTTCTTCAAAAAATTGATCATAAGTTGATTTGACAGAGTAAAATCTTGTTTCTTCTTTGTCCCAAATTAGTCTGTCTTATTCCCTTTTATTATAGGTAAGTTGATTATCAAGAAATTCATTAAGTCTTTCCACTTTCATTTTCAAATATTGTTTATCCACCTCCAAGTGCCTCCAAATATTGAAGATACCCTCCTCACGCAAGTATTTTCTTACCAAGAGACCATATTTTCTTTCCAGCAGCTAAGAAATTTTAGGGAATTTATCCTCCATTGTAAAATGACCAGCCCACTTGTCTTTCCAAAATAGAGTCTTTGTGATAGTTCCAATTTTCCATCTACATCATTTTACCAAAACTTCCTTTTCCCAATTGATAGCCTTCCAAATGTTAGAACCATTAAAATTATGAGATTTAAAGATCCATCTATCATCATTTTCATCCTCCCAATATTTATTTTTTATAATTTTGGTCCAAACATTTTATTCTTTAATTAAGTATCCATCCAATTTTAGCTAATAGGAACTTGTTCATTTTAATCCAATCCCTTAGACCCAAACCTCCTATTTTATTTGGTTTACATACCCTTTTCTAAGACAATAAAGGGATATGGTCTTTACTTTACATTATGCTTCAAAGAAAGTATTTTTGGATACTTTCAAGTTTGTCTGCCACTTTTGAAGGGAGTTGAAAAAGTGACATAACATAAACATGGAGGATTTTTAAAGAGATTTTCAATAGAGTGAACTTACCTACCTATGAAATAAGGTTGCATTTCCATCCTATTAGTTTCCTTTAAAACCTATCAATTAGGAAATTCTATTCCAAACTTTGAGTTCTTCTTTCTCCTAAAGGCTTACCCAAGTAAAAGGAAAGAAATGATTTGATATCACATTCCAATACTTTTGTAATTTTCCTTTCCCTACACTCCGAAGTGTTGAGAAAAAATATTGATCTCTTCCTATAGTTTAAAAGCTGCCCTGAAACTTACATATAACCATCTGGTAGCTTATTGAAAGAGAAAGCTTCCAGAACCGAGGCTTCACCTACAAGGATCATATCATCTAAAAAATGTTGATGGTAAACTTTATCCACCTACATCACCAGAGATATTCCTTTTATAGATCCATAAAAGGATGCTTCATTCAATTTATTTCTCAAATCTTATACCATAAGAATGAAGAGAAATGAGGAAAATAGATCCCCTTGCGTAAAAACCTGAAAAATTAGAAAGAAACCACAAGGGACCCCATTGATAAGCATCGAGAACAAAGAACTTGAGATACAAGCATTGACCAAACACCTGAAAGAGTTGTCAAAACCAAATTTCTCTAAGACTTTGTCCAAGAAATTGTAAGAGACGCTATCATAGAAATTATCCATATCCATTTTGATAATCATTTCTGATTTCTTACTAAGTTTTACAGAATAAATTATGTCTCGAATAGTTATTATACCATCTTGTATTTGTCTACCCATGACAAAACCCCCTTGTTGTTTCAAAATAATGGAGGTAAGAAAAAAATATAGCTGAAGAGCTAACATATTTATACAAATTTTGTATGATGTGTTACTAAGACTTATGGGACAGAAATCCTTGACCTCGATTGCATTTCCTATTTTTTAGGGCTAGGGCTAGGAAGGTACAATTCAAATCTTCCATCATATTTTTTTGATTGAAAAAATATTCCATTACTTTGTGAACATCCTTTTTAATTATATCCCAGAAAACCATCTGGTCCTAGAGCCTTATCAAGACTAATATTTTTAACAACAAATTCAACCTCTTCCAGAAAAGGTGCCTTACATAGAATTTTATTGTCTTCCCTGGAGACCAGAGTTGAAATACAATTTAAGAAGTCATTTACCTTTTCCATATTTACATTTCTTTGATCATTCAACATATTTTTGAAAAAATAAATGGCCTCCTCTTTAACTTCTTCATGTTTTTCCAGGAGGGAGCCATCCAAATCCCAAATTTTACCGATTCTATTAAAATTTCTTCTTTTGAGGGTAGTCATCTATAAGAACCTTGTATTTTTGTCCCCTTTTTGAGCCATGTTACCCTTGAATTTTGTCTCTAGAATATTTCTTCCTTAGCCAAAATGTTATGATATTCAGAAAGTAGTTGTCTTTCCTTTTCAATTTCCCTAGGCTCTAAGCCCGAGTCCCCCACTTTACTCTTTATTTGCATATCAAGAATTTATTTTTTAGCTCATATTTCTTCTTGAAATATTTCTAAATAAATTTTTGTTCCACTATTTGAGGTTCATTTTGACATGTTGGATTATTTTTACATTCTAAAAAGGGTAGTTCCTTAGTCATTAAATATCCACCTTTCCTTAATAAGGTCTAGTAGTTCCTCACTTTGAAGCCACATTTTTTCAAACCTGAAAGGTGTTTTCCTACTAGTAGAATATTTCACCATCAGAAGAATTAGGTTGTGGTCAGATCCAATCCTGGGGAGAGTAAAAAGGAAGATGTCCTATTTAAACCATTCTTTTGAAGTTAGCATCCTATCCAATATAGCTTGAATTAGTTGGGATCCAAATCTCCTATTTGACCAAGTATATTTTCTTCCCTTTATATCAATTTCCATTAGGTTTAAATTCATAAAGAATTCATTTAGGTCCTCCATTCCCACAAAGTACTCCATAGATCCCCCTTTTTATCTAAGGCTAAACTTGGGGTGTTGAAATACCCAACTACTAACTAGTTAGATCCAAAAATGATGTCTTTGAAATTTAAAAGATGATGCCATAATTTCTTCCTTTCTTTGTGTGATGTTGGAACATAAATGTTCGATATAACCCAAATTTTGTTGTTAACAACATATTTCATCATCACTTCCATATTATTACCTCTTTTTAATAGAATTGACCCTTTGAAGATAGCTGGATTCCATACCAACACTATGCCTCATGAGGCTTCATTAGAACTAATAGCAAAAGCTTATGAATTTTTCCAAAAAAAAAATCAATTGTTTGAAAATTTCTTCCTTCATTTTTGTTTCCTGTATTTCAAGAATATTTAAATTTTGACTTTCGACTAGATCTTTAAGAATCCTCCATTGTACAGGGTTATTAAGCCCTCTCCCATTCCATGAAATGCAATTCATTTCTTAGGATTTATCTTATTTTTTCTAAAGTCCTTTTGATCCAAATAGGCATGCTTTCCTGAATCTATTTCTTTCTCAATATTCCTCTTTTGTGACTCCTGTCCATTCAATATTATAAGTTTGTTGCTTGGCATTTCTATATTAATTGGCTTTCCTCCCCGTGTTCCTTTATATTTACTCGTACTGGATTTTAAGGGTGTTCCTTTTGAATATTTTCCTCTTAACAATGGAGATGCTAGTTCAACTTTCTTTTCTTCCACTCTCTTCTCTTTTGTTTCCATTTGGAATATTTTCTTCACATTCAACATTTCCTCCATAGTCAAATTTATCATTTCCCCTACTATTTGATTTTTCTCCATAACTACTAGGCTATAAGTGCTTATTTGGCCTTTACCGACTGGAGATTGGACCGTCTCCACTACAAAATCTTCCAAATCCTCTCCTCTAGTCCCATTTAATTCCTTATTTTTATTTTCAGTAGATTTATTACCTTTAACACTTTCTTCCTTTTTACTTGGGATTTTTGTTTCCCCTTTTCTCAGGGAAAGGGATCTAATTCCTTTGCAACCAAGGAGTTTGTTTTCATATCAATATTTTTCATTTCTTTAATCTTTGAGTGTACTATGGAAATTTTTTAATTCCTTTTCTTATCAACCACTAGAGTGAATCCATCATTCTCCTTATTATGGAGCATCTTAGGAGGAGTTTCCAAAGTCTATTGTCTCTCTGTTATATAAAGAGGTTTGTACCCCTCAATATGATTCCTGAAAACTATTCTTGGTTTATTTGTTCCATTTACCATTATTACTTTCACTTTATCCTCCTTCCCTTCATTAATCTTGACTACTGTATATACCTGAAATATTTTGAATTTACAGTTTTGGCTTGAATGGCTCCAGCCATTGCATTTAGCACACTTTGTTGAGCTACTTTCCATTTCTATTTTTTGTTCCCAAATTCCTAGTCGAGAGTTAAGCTTAAAGTTGTTAGGAATATTTGTGCTTGAAATTATTTAGATGCAAAACCTAGAACACACAAGCCTATTCATATTGAGAGTGGAATTATTAATGAGAACCAATGATCCCAAAGAGTTAGCTATTCCTCTTATGATATCTTCATGCCAAAAATCTAAGGGAAGGTTTGATAGGTGAACCCAAATAGGGAACTGATTCAAATTTTCCTTTTTTGGGTTGAAATTTGGTTCCCATTTCCTTAGATATCAGCTAGATTTTCCCCAAAACCAGGGTCCTTCCTCCAAAACTCTGAGCATGTCTTTAAGAATAATGAAATTAAAAAAGGAAGAAACCATTTGGTAAAGCACATACCTCCATATGGCCCTTTGGGTTCCATTTTTTCTTTCCTCATCTTCAATTGCATCAATATTTGGTCATCCAACAACCATCTTACCCACCAATTGTTTATTTAGATTCTTAATTGAATTGTTTAAGATTGAATCTAGAATCTCAAGAATGTATCTTGATGCCTCCTTTGTTTGCAGAAAAAAATTGGCCCTTCAACGAGGAACCATTTTTCACAACACCTGACCATGAGACTGAGCCACTGCCTTTTGGCACTTTCTCCTTCTCGAGAAACCCCAAAGGGTCCACACTTTCCCCTTCAGAAAAATCAGATCTCTTGGTTCTAGGAAGAATCTTCCTACCATCCTTTTCCCACCACACATCTCTTGAAATTTCCTCAACCAGTCCTTCGCTCGATGCTCCTCATCCTCAAGTTTCCTCCTCCACCACTTATTGTTTTAACTATAATTCTTTGGATACTAAGAAAATTTGGTTTTTTTCTATTTGATTGGGCACCTCTAGGGTGTCTTATAATTGGGCACTGGATTACATAGTTTGATGGAATATTTTCCTAAGTTCTGGGGGGAACATATAAATCCAAAATCACTTAGAGAATGATCCTGGGCTTTTTTGACTCTCTATGTCAAAAGACTCTAGGCCTTGCACTGATCAATAATTTATCCCCTATGGGCTCATTGAAAGTCATACAACATCACCAATAGACAAGGACCCTTTGAATAATTGAGAATTTTTTTTAATAAGAAAATATAGCTCTTACACATTTTAGGGTTTGGGCTCACTAAGTGGAGTTTATCACCGTCGTCGATTGAATGTTGGGAGTGATTACTGAGTCAATGGGAAAAGAGTTGCAATCATTGAATCAAGTTAAACTATCAAGGTTGATGGATAACTCATTGCACCAAGGTCAAACTGCATAGGAGTTTGAGGTAGAAAAGTCGTAGATATACGCAATCTCGATGTTAGTCATTGAGATTAAGAACAGAAGATCTAAGTATGTTGAATTGTGGATATTTGTTCTTATGTTCTAAAGAGCTCGTCATATATCTAACCAAATTGGGTGTGACTCAATCGATCTATCAAGATAAGTTTCAGTTTCCAAATCAAAATAGGACCGAGAGTGATCCAAATCTTCTTCTTTGGCACTCACCAATGTGGATTTTTAGGGTGTTATGTTCACCAAGGTTAGCCAATGTCACAATCTCGTGTAGAAGCCAAAACTGTTTAACAAAAATGTAAATTTTACTTCTAATGTAATGACCTAAAATGGAATTCTTCATACTCTAATGCAAACATATGCATTTTTTTATCGTAAGATTATTATTTTTTGAAGATAATCAAGCATAAAAGAATCCTTATTTTTAGGATACCTATACACTTTACTATATGTATGCACTCCAGATCCTAATGTATACATAATAATATTGAGATTTTATTAGTCAATCTTATTGAATTTGGAGGTTTTGGATTCAATTTTGAGGTCCAATCTACCCTGCAATATTCTAGAAGAAAGTTCACCCATTAAGAGGGTGCATGTTTTAATCACTATCTAGGTTGAATTTTTTTTATTCGTTAGAAGATGCAAAATTTTGACTAGAGCTATGAACCATGAGGGTTGGTAGAAAGGCCCCACCCTAAAACAATTTCCTCAATGACAAGATGAGTTACAATTGCAAGGTACCAACACAAATCCACCAGTGGCCACTGAAAAATATGCCCGCATGCATGAACAAATGGAATTTTCTAGCACTGAGGTATTTTTATAGCCTCTAGATGCACGCCAATGACATGTACAATTCAAATGGACCGTCACAGAACCACCAAGGTAAACCCACTAGCCACAACCATCATGTGGTATGTAACACTCACCCATTCCACTAAGTACTAACCCCATAAGGGATCGTAAAACCCAGTGTGGATTTGAAAACCTGGGTGGATCTGGACAACAACATGTTCTATCTTAACTAATTGGTGTTTTACCCCATATGTGACACACTAATCTAATAGCTCAATTTAAGAGTCAAATCAACTTATGGCTTGTTGAATGACTATAAATGGTACAGATCCATTGGAATGATATCTTCATTTCCTAGTTACCACTCCAGACAAACCACTAATATGTCATTAAGTAAGGTTTTTCTAACTTAGACCTAAAAATTTTACTATATGTTTTCTCTTTGTTAGAATTGTTCTTTGACCATGGAGTTGTTATTCTATCATACATCTACGATATCACCATCTCATAATATATATCATACTAATGGATGACTAACCATGCATGATCGTAAATATTTTGGATATATTCACATTCAATGTCTTCTAACACCAACAATATTCCAATCATAATCTATCTTACAAAATTCACGTGCTTCTTTGTTTATTAAAGGTGCATTTCAATCATTTTTTGTTACATGGTCATCTTCTACCACATGCAATATTCTATTTCTTATATGTTTAAGCTAATTTCCCTCCCATCATCTAGATTCTTCCTCAGTGCATCAAATCAAGTCTTGAAAACTATTGAATACTAAATCCATCATGGCTTGATGCATGAACCATTTAGTCTATGTTGTCTACAGCTTTTATTCATTCTTCTTCTAGATGAATTATTTTGATTTACAAAGATAGTCACCAATTTTTCATTCATCAATATGTATTTATTTTCTGTGTTCTCTAATGCCTAATTTCCCATCGAGCTTCCGAGGGTATGTATATTTACACAAGTTTTTAATGCATAAATTCCAATCTATCAAGCAACCAACATTAATCGATCATCTTGAGATATTTTGAAGCACTTCAGAATGTATAGTATATCATTCAATTGGTAAGTAAATGTATCATTTAACATCAACTTGTGTATTCCTAGTTTTAGGTCTAGTCTTCTTCCCTATATATTAGAGATCTTTAGTATTACATACATGGTTTTCTAGTTTGTGTTGTAATTTTCTTGAAGAGATTTTGGCAAATCACTAATGGTTCTATAGACAAAATATTTATGTGGGTGTCCTTGGATATGAAATAGGATGTGGGGGATATGGAAGGGAATGTGATTGCTACTAAACATCATTTAGATTCATCAGGATGTAGAAGATGAATATTAGATCTTAGGTCACTTGTTAAATTTATTTTAGTAATTAATGATGGTATGTGTTACCCCTGCTAAACGATTATTTTATCTTCAAAAACGTCCTTCTCAAAACCCCTATTAAGTAGGGATCAAAGATGAATTAATTCTTATGAAGCAGGATCTAAGTCGGCATCATTGTTGAAGGTTTGAAATTGACAAGATGTTAATCGCTATACAACATTATTTTCCCAATTGAATGTGGCATTTTTAGGGAGTAATTGTGGAGATCATGAAAATGTCATTTGGTGGGCATTAACCATGATTAATTTCACGTTGGTATGAATATCTATTCATATCTAATAAAATTTTATGCAAGAGAAGGAGATAGTGTTTAAGGAAATTTCTTACTTGAGGTGGTGAGATTGTAAATTTCATTGAGGGTGTTATTAAGGGCCATAATTATACTTTTTAAATTATTTTGACAAGTTTTATGGGCTAACCCAATAACCGCATGGTTTCAATTATATATAGATGAACCACATCATTAAAAATCCTCTAGTCATGACACTTTTGCTAATTATTTCATTTTCACTCTACTAAATTTGTTTTTGCGTTGTTGTAGGTCTTTACATTTGCTAGAGACCCAAACAAACTCTTAAACTATTAATTGTGCACTTGCATTCCCACGTAGTCCAAGAATCACTATAAAATCATCATTTTTATCAAAGGTCTTAATCTAAGGGATTCAAGTAGATCTTAGGGATTGTTTAGGATGAAAATATCTTATAGAAAACTTATGTGTAGTGTACCAGATCTGTTTTTACAACGAAGGATCTGAGATAGTGGATGCTAATCCCACTTTTTAGGGATTGATTTGGAGATCATGGTTATAAAAGAGGTTTATTATGTGGTGGTTGATGAGAAATTTTTTCTATGGGAAATGTGATAGGGAGAATATTCATCCCCACTACACTTCTTTAGTAGTAAAATGATGTCATGGTTGAAAGTGTATTTCATCACCAAAAAACTAACACACCTCCTAATTTGCAGCTCAAAATTGTATTCTTGAGAAATCATAATGATCTAGCACTTTGAGGAAACATGGGATTGTCTCTCAAGTTGTGAGACTTGCTACTTGATACAAACCTTCGAGAGAAGGCTTGGATTCCTATACCTAATACTAATAGTTAAAGCTACTCCTAAGGAAGGACAATGCCAGCTATATAACTATTATTTTATGATTCCAAGAGACCCGGGAGAGAGGGAAATGCATAAAATGAAATCCTACACTAAGGGGAGGTGATAACACCAAGAACAAGGGGAAATACACTCTCAAATGAGGGAAAATGGGATAAAATGAAGGATTTGAGGGCAGATTTGAGAGCCACAGCCCATAACAACATACAAACTTCTATTTTCACACAATACACAACATAGATAGTGCTGTAAAGTGAGAAGACACACACAACATACCTGCAAGTATATGAAAAGGAAAGGAAATGCAATAAAACACCAGTTAGAGTAGAATAATAACCACAAATAAGAATTTTATTTCCTTAGGGAGATGCACAGATCATTACAATGGAGGAAGAAGGTTTAAACACATTGGAAAGTCCAAATCTGAGGCATGCAACTCAAGAACACTTGTGCAACACTTTGAGATGATGCACTTGCATTCTAATAGTATCCAACATTACAAATGAACATCATTTTACAATATATAGAAGATGGGAAAGAGAGAGGAGGGAAAAGAGGGAAACTCATACTTCCACCTTCAACCACCAACAACAAGTATTAAATGACTAAAAATAGGAATATGAAACCCTTCCAAAACTATTCCCTCCATGGTACTTTTCTTGTAGGATAAAGAATGGGCACCATACCTCATAAATTATGGTAGTTAAGCTACCTTGATTGTATCCTTTGTAATGTATTGACTGTATTTACTACAGTTTCAACATACCTGGAACCTTACTAAAATTAATAAATCTAAGCTTCTCTGTGGTGTAGAGGATGACAAGATACCTTTCCAATGGTTCCAATTTTGTGAAATTTTAAGCAACTTGAGTGAAATTTTTGGCCATTTAAATTTTAGGGGGTCGAGATGAGTTCCACACTAGTTTGTTACGCGAGTCTCACATTATCTTTAGTAATCGATTTGTTCCATGTGCGGGTGAAGAGGCCTAATGATTGGTGAACCAAAGGAAGGCATGTAATATTTTTTCATTTGTTCTCATGGTGACTTGCTTTATTTGCATTAGCTGCAAATGTTTGTGCTTAAGCCGAAGATATCAGACTTCAAGTGGAACTGTGGAATAGTTCCACCCATTCCCTTTTGTGCCTAGAAACCTCCACTTTTTTCACCCCAATAATGTGCCCTACCCCACTTTGTTTTCCTGACTCCCGCTCACTTCCATTATCATCCCTGATCAATGATGCTAGGGAACTTGTGATGTGGTGGAGTTGTTTTGCTCCAACCCATCAGTTCTTGCAATGTTCGCATCCCTGCGCAAAACAATGTCTTCTCTTAGCTTGTTTTGTTTGCAAACTTTGTTCACTCCATTGCAATATTTAGCTAACCAACCCAATGCAGAGAACCATAGTAACATATGAACATTTTGTCTATTCCCAAACATCTCCGCATCCACCCGTAATACACTGCAACCACTAGTTCATTAAGCAAGTCGGATTCTCTTGTGCGGGTAACTACCAATTCTGATCGGAAATTGTTCCCTATGTGCGCCCGAAAAATCCGATTTACCCGTAATGCATTTCACCAACCTTCAATGCGGAAAATTCAGACATGCGGATATCTTGTGACCCCGCGGAACTATTCTACCAGTTCCTAGGAAACCCACTTTTTTTGCATTACACTATTTTTTTCCCATTTTGATTTTTTTTTTTAAAGTGTCTTTTGCTTTTAGGGCTTGTAAGGAAGGAGAGGAGATGCCCCAAAATGATTGGATTTTCACCAAAACATGAAAATTTCCTATCTTTTACCATTTTCTTCTCCTAGGCTCCATTAAACTGCATTAGTCTGAATTTTTCAAGTTGGCCAATTTGCAAGGAGTGAAAAATTGGATATCACATCACATGTTCTGACGGGGTATACAAATTCAAAGACATTTATTGTTACTGTAATGCCCCTCCCATTACCGCGCCGTCAACTTTTCTTTCTTGAGCTCGAGCTGATCCCATAGTGTGCTTTTCATGAAACCAAATTGGTATATTGAGGTCGTTTTTACATTTTCTAGTTTCCAACTTAGGTTAGACTTCACCTCATCAATCTTGGTGGTTTCACATGTGAATCTTGTCGCGGACCTAAATTAAAAAAAAAAATGCCAAATGAGAGTATATATATAATGAAACAAAAATAAAAGAAAAAATGAGTTTTTAATAAGATATGTAGATATTATGAAAGAATTTAAATAATTAAATAAAAAATAATATATGATATAAATAGAAAAATGAAAATTTACAATGAGCAAATTAATAAAAATGAAAATAGGTGGTGGGAAGGAAAATATTCAAGTAGGTGGAAGGAGTAAAGATCCTGGTATAGCGTATGGGCGTCCATCAAAGCGTATGTGGAGTAGATTTTTCATATTTACAATTGCCAACCCCTATCAACAATGAATGTAGTAGATATGGGTGTCATTAATTCCCAGATTGTGCTAAAAAGGAGCTTTGAATAAATGTTTTGGGAAATTCTGAGCAAGTATGGGCATCCCCATGCAGCCTTTTTGTTGTTTCACCATATTTCTAACTCAATCAATTACATTTTACAGTACACTACAAACTTGTGCCAAGTTGGGATTTGTAGCAGGGTTTGTGCACACAATGAAGTTTTACAGGCGTAAATATTCTCTAGCATACTCCTTTCCTACGCCAAACTGGAATCCTTAGGATCCAACGTGGACATCTGCTAAAGCATAGAGGAATTTTTTTAAGATGTTATAGTTGATGTTTCCTTGATAGACATGTATGGAAAATGTGGAATCTTAGCAAGACACATGAACTGTTAGACATAACGCCTCAATGAGATGAAGTCTAATGGACAACCACATTTATAGGTTGTGCACAAACAAGTTTGTTTTAAAAAATTCAAGAAGAATGCAATTGATAGGTCTAAAGCCTATTCCAAATCCTTTTTCCTGTATAATGTCAGCCTATGCGTTGAGGCTTGAAACAGGGCATGGAATCCACCGACTATAAATGATAAAAGGGTGAGTCTTTGTATGATGTTTTAGTTGTTAGTGCGTTGATGGATATGTATACAAGTGGAAGAAAGCACAAGGCATGAAAACTGTTTGACAAAATGCCTGAAAAAGTTAATATCCTTGTTTATACTTCTGGTGGAAATTTTGATGAGTAAGCTAGAGTTCAAAAATATCCTTCCAGCTCGGAAACAAACTATGTGCAAATCTTCTTCCTTGTTTATCGATTGGTGATCTGTAGATTTGTGCTTATGAGCTTGGATTTGGAATCTCTTTTAAGTCTTCATTGCGCGGAACAAAAATATGGCATCCTTGTTTATCCTCGCAATGGAAATGTTCACGAGCGAGCCGCAGGGGCTGCACAAAATGAGTGTGCAAAAACTATATATATTAGAGTTTTAAAGCAAATGTGATTGGGAAGTGTGCAGAGCGCCTAGAGCCACAATTACCTCACTTCATCTACTCCCAAGCATGGCTTTCTTATCTCCGTCTTGCATGGTGTTCATATTTTTAGTTTCCCTTCACAATTTTATATAAATTTAAACCAAAGGAATATTTTACTCTCAGTTAGTAAAAAAATGAAATTGGTGGCGTAAAAAAAAATTAAATTTTTTTTACATCATGTTCTACATAGCCAAACTAACTATTTGATTGTCAATCGTACTCTTAAATGACACCCTAAGATGTTTTGGAAACTTAAATAACAAGACTGGATAGTCTTAACCTCTTAAAATGGCAAGTTGAGTTTGAGTTTCCTTAAAAACCTATCATTTGTTGTGTTGAAAAAGTTAATGAAACACGATTCTAGTGACGTGTGAAATACCCCTTTGAACCTCGAACCAAAAAATTAAGGCTTGTACATGTTCCTTGTTTACGTGATATTTCACAGTGATTTTTACAATGCCCTTATATGATCATTTGATCATTTAACGTAGCACGTTTAGGATCCGTATGACCCTTTTTAGAGCTTTGGGTAGATGCTGAAAATTAAAAGTTCATTTTGTTTTTTGGCTTTCCGTGAAGGCCCTGGGTGGAGAAATAGATTTCGCCTTCCGCATACCTCTAGTATTTATCCATGACAATCGCTAGCAACCCTTAGTTATGATAAAAATCATTTCGAAAACTAGTTTTACAAGTTGGTTTTGTATGCCTCTAGTCGTTAGGCGACAAGGTTAATTTGATGCATTTACAATTGGTGAATCTAGAGAGGTAGTCGTCATTTGAGTCTTTTTTGCCAAATTTGAGGTCCATTAACTCTAATGACTTCCTTGTATATAGGATAGTGTATATGATTTGTCATATGGTGCGTTTGAACCCCAGGAATCAATTTTTAAACACAATTTCATGTCCCTCAAGTTAATTTGGACATTTTTGCAAACTTGTAGCAAAATGTGAAAGACTTTCGTGGGACCCTCCTCAAGTCAAATAACTGATGGGAAAACTTGTAGAAACCAATCTATAATTGTTTAGAAGTCCCTTTGGTTGTTTGTTTTGGGAAATTTGATTGTAGGAAAAATTGTGCCTCTCTCTCTCTCTCTCTCTCTCTCTCTCGTTTGGAAATGAAATGAAATGAAATATGTATTTTTAACTCCCTCTTTTTGCAATCATGTGAATGGAAAACTATGAAATCGTGAATTTTGCTAGACAGTATGTAGATTCCATGCCAACATTTATGTTAGCTATGTGGTGGTTCCAGGGATCCGAATAAAGAGAAAGTGAAGTGCTACTTGTATTTTTCGTAGTTACATGTTAAATTTTATTTATTGAAGAAAATAGCGTCATCTTCCTCCTTCTCAACCATCTCTTGAAATGCAATGATGAGTTCCTTTGATGATGATTCTTCAATGAGTGGAGGGAAGTCAAACCTTTGAAGACAAGGGTAGACTTCATTCAAGATACTAGAAACCTGACACCCGTGGGAGTCCAATTCAGATATGGCCCTTTTGAGCATTGCATTTTGTGCATCCATGATGTGGATCCAAACCTGGGGCAAGTCTTTAGAAATTTATGCAAACACTTCCTTTCTCATGAGGGCGTGAGAGTCAAAAGAGCTCATTTTGGATACCTAGTGAGAGTGTCTCATCCAATTGACTGACTAGTCATTTGTAAGCTCATCCTTCATGTTGTTTACTTTAGAAAATTTGTCAGGTGAGCAAACTTGTGGATTTCTTGCCAATGCTCTGGGAATCTAAGTCCCTCTACTTAACCGGTGTAGCTGCCATATGTGCATGCACATGAAAAGGTGGATTTCTGTGGTGGCCTTTCGACCGGGGATCCAATAGGGGCACTCCACTGACCCTGTGGAAAATGCTTGCATATACCTGCAAGAGATGACTTTGTCTGAAAGTGGGAAAGGGAGTGAGAATGGAGGTAGGAGAACTAATGCTGCAGGTAGAAAATCAGATTCCTACACACACATTAGTTAGAAACTTCATCACATGCATTTATGAGAAGAAACAACCCTTTAAATGACAACAAGACCAAATAGAATTTGATGAGAACAAAGTGTCATGAAATCCCTTGGTTAAAGAAAGCTAGAAACTCCTTCTTCTTATATTGATGCTTGAACAAAAGTTGTACATAGTGTAGGAATGGAAGAAATTTGAGAGGGGAAGAGAGTAGAAGAAAATGGCTATCTCCTTTGCTTTCTCTCAAGGTAGAATGCACTCTTGAGTCTACAAGATCAATCACCAACCCTTTGAAATGGGAATGGCTTTACAATTTATAGAATAGAATATGACTCTTCATCTTCCTCATGACCTTTCGAATACCTTAATATGACTTAAGACTGTTCATATTCCACTTCAAATATTTAAGTCCCTTTTATAATAGCAAGGTGACTTAATTTACATTATGTTTCTAAAGTCTCTTAAGTCATATTAAAAGTGCAAACCCCAACGCGAAATTAGAATATTGGAAAGTGAGAGAAAGTTGGGGGAAGAGGAGAGAGAAAGAGGGGGAGAAGAAGAAGAGGAGATGTCATTCCTGATGAAGTCTGTTGATCCTTGTTGATGGAAAGCTCCAAATGCAGTGAAACTCTGAATCTTTGAACTCCTTGCACACTGTGAAATTCCTCCAAATTATCTCACGAACGCTCGCTAAGTTGAATGAACTAAGGTGGATCTTGAATGCCCTATGAAAAATGACTAGGATGCTCCCGAACAATGATGTCCCCCTGAATGATTATTCTTGTACATCCCATTGTGCCAAAACTTCTCTTTGAGTGTAACTTACTATTTTTAGTAAGTGTGAAAAAGAAACTCTCTCGATCCTTTGCTGAGTGTTGTGACCTTGATTCCCCTTTCTCCCTGCATTCCTCACTCCTTTGGATCAAATTTCTATTTTTAGCAGGTGCTCGAGGGCCCACTTACTATTTTTAGTAAGTGCCAAAAATGTCCATTCTGGTGGATTCTCAATTGTAGTGCACCTCCGATATCTTCATCTCCTTCGCAGGTTCTTCTGTTAATGACTTTCCCGAAATAGCAATTCATATGTTGTAGACCTACTATTTTTAGAAAGTTGGCCTCTGGGAGTCAGATTGACGTGGAATGAAGTTTTTTGATATGGGTTTTTTCCCAATATCATCCCTTTGAAATTTAGTGGGCCCGCCCGCTTAATAATCCAGGAGATTTTAAAGTTTTAATTTTTGGACCTGCAGTGCTTCCGGGTACAGTAGCCATTAATGGACCTCAAAATTGCAGGTCTGGTTTTCTCCTCCGTTTGTGAATAAAATTGTATTTTTGATGTGGGTTTTTTCTTTTGGTGCTTCACGTGCAATCTTACTTCGATCCAGCAACCGGTTTGACGGGAAATCCCACTTCTTTCTTCGTTGAGCCGGAAAGGAGATTTCTTCATTGTGGATGATTTTTCACACATGGGGGGAGTTTGAAGGTGTCTTATTGATGGTCTTGGATAGAGGAATGAATAGAAATAAATGGTTCATTGATTCGTGCACTGGTTTGCAAGCTTTGTTTAGATTTCCATTTTTTAGCTATGGGGATTTTGTTGTTCTCTTCTTTGTTGTTCTTCATTTCTCCTTAGCTTGATGAGGATTCCTTTTGAGACCTATGCATCACCATGGGAAAGGTATTTCAGTTCCTTTTTTGATCTGGTCTGAGAATTTACAATGGCGGAGTGATGGTAGAATGTTGCAGAGGAAGAATGGAGGAAAGGAGTGCAAATAAAATTGTTAGAAGCTAGAAGCGGGAAAAGCAGCACTTGGAAATTTTTAAAAAAGATGTGCATAGGTAGGGCTTGGAAATTTTTCCATGCTTGATGTCCCTAACCTTAGGGATGTGAGGGACATCAATTTCCACAATGAGCAAAATGGTGACACGTGGCACTAGATCCAACGACAGGGAATGAAGGAGGAAAAAGCTGATTTGAAGCACTGGGAGTTGAAAGGAGGTCATGTGGGTGTCCAAAAGACTCCTCCTAGGGGATGGGTGCATTTTTCCATGTCTGATGTCCCCCACCTCAGGTACATAAGGTACATCAGTTTCCACGGTGGTCCTGGAGGTGACACTGTGGCGCCCGATCCAACGACAGGGAATGGATGCTCCAAAACTGCACTTGGGGGCTGAACAACGGTCATGTGGGTGTCCAAATGACTCCCCATAGGGGATGGGTGTATTTTTCAAGGTATGATGTCCCCCACCTCAGGTGCATAAGGTACATCAAATTCCACGGTGGTTCTGGAGCTGACACATGGCGACCGATTCGACGACAGGGAATGCATGCTCCAAATAAGCACTTGAAGGCTGAACTGCTAGGTTTGGAGGTCATATGAGGGTCCCAAGGGTCACATGAGGGCTGGAGAATTTTCCAAGGGGTGATGTACCTAACCTCAGGGACGTGGGGGACATGAAATCTTGCCAGGCTCCTGGTGCTGACACGTGTCCTCTCGTAAAAATGACTAAGTCTTGAAATGCCTTTGAGAGGGTAACTTGGAATGCAAATAACTTGAGCTTCCAGTGGAATTTATTGGTGAAAATTTATATGATAATAACTATAAATGGAATTTTGAATCCAATGATATGGTTCTAATTTCTTTATTCGATCATATGATCCCTGAAAAATCAGAGTTTTGATCTGGGACTCCACTTGTACCTGAGAAAAACTATCTTCCAATCATATGCGCCAAGGTGTTGTGAAAAATATTATTTCACCATCATGTAGGTCTTGGAATCCTCTTTCCAAATATGTTTTTTTTTACTTCCAACTCCATCTGGAGCTCCCAGAATCTTTGTTTGAAGCTCAACAGTTGTTTTAGGCCTGTGTACTGCCTAGGCTTGTGAACCCTGTTTTCACTCAGACTGCTCCAAGTCTTTCAGAACTTCCCAAATCCTTCCAAAATAATTTCCATGATGTTATAAGGTCTTCCATTCACCTCCATGTTGAATTTGGCCCTTCTACTCTGCTCCAGGGGGTTGATCAATCCTGGGAAGGCCAACGATAGCCCTTCCCTATACTGCCAAAAGATAACATTTTCAATGAACTCCTAAAATCACCTAGGGGGAATGAACGGAATTTCCTAAATCACCTAGGATAATATCATGACATTGGTTGGGAATTCATTTAGACTGAGTGAACAGGTCCTGAGGTTTCTTAGGAATGATAAAACATGAAAATTTTGGCATAGGGGTATAGTTGTCATGCTCGGAAATTGTCAATTTCCCTGTTGCACATTCTCACGACAACAACTGGCTCTAGCTTGGGGACATGACATGGAATGAGTGTAGAAAAGACATGACATGGGAATCTAGAATCTCAATTTTAGACCATATAATTCGTTGACCAGTGTCTTATCCATTGGGCCCTGCGGAGTCATGCACAACTTCAAGAAAGGAAGATTAGAAGAAGGAAACACCCACACACAAAATGACCGAAAAGGAAACACACGACACACAACCAGGAAGGGAAACACACACAATGGAAAGGGAAAAACACCTATTAATCACCTATGGTACAAAGTGAGGGACAGTCCACTTTCACTGAAGTACTTTTTATTTCACAAAAGTTACCCCTGAAGAGGAAACACCGAATGATGATGTTCTGCGAAGCCGTTAACGGGTTCTAGAAAGTATCCTCCCCTCCTCATCTGCTTATGAAAGCTAGGTTCTTTCACAATTATCTGTGTACTTGGTAGGAGTGAGTCCATGTGATCTTCTTGATGCTCAGGTCCTTTCTTGGAAACTCCATTGTCTTCATGCTCTTTGAAATTGGTTTCATCGTGCCAGTTTCCTTCCATGTTTATCCATATAGCTGATTCTCCATCGAGCATCTCATCGCTGCCCCAATGCTGATTTTCATTCCAATTCCTTGAACCTTCTGAGTTAATTTATTTCCCAGGTCTATGCTCATTGACATCTCTTCCATGAGAAACCTCAGACTTATCCATTTCCTTTACTTCACTATGAGGTGCTTGAGTACTGACTGAAAGATTGGATGTGGCCTCATACTTGTCTTGTATGCCCATGGCATGAGTGAAGAGATCAAGAATCAGCTCAGGGTCTTCTGCCACTTCTACTACATCTAATATTTCTTGCACGGAGTAATGCTTCATCATTTCCTGTAGTCCCTCTTTGTACACCTTTGAAGAATCTTTATCTTACAACTCAAAGAAACTATCTGGAGGGATTACCTCATCATCTCGAGAATCACTGCACTCTACTGATCCTTCATCAAAAGGAGCTTCATCTTTAGAGGTCTTCAAACTCCTTGCTTCAATTTCTTCATCATAGAAATAGTCTTCATCTTCAAATGGGAAAGAAAATACTTCAATTTCATCATTGTATCCACCAACCATTGGCTTGAGAGGGACATCATATTTCTCATCTTGCCTTATCTCAATATGGCTGACCTTCACATTAGTTAAGGCTTCCAAATCAGCTTCATGTTTATCTTCCATATTCATGGCTTGCATTAAAAGTTCCAGACTGATCTCAGGGTCCTTTGTTTCTTCCGCAGCTCTTAGCAGTCCTTGTATAGACATTTCTTTCAAACCTTTTCTCAAGGGCTCATTGTAGCTAGTTGGTCTCTTCCTAGGTGACATGATCAAGGGAGTCCTCATCTTCAAATGGGAATGAGAAAATTTCTTCATCACAGAATAAGCATATAAGCTGTTTTTTCTTTTTGAAAATCACCGAGAACCATTTCCTCTTCCTCATGGTCTGCAGCATCTGGCGATTCAGGGCTGCCCTCTTGTAACTCAAATCTCCTCAATGCTTCTTCAAAATCCAAATCTCTTTAGGAAGGCATGTCTGGACCTATCAAGATGGGAATATCTTCTTCCTCCTTGGTTGTCACCAAGTGATTCATCCACCTGGTATTTTGGTACAAAATGTTAGCTTCTGGGCTTCCAGACTTTTGCACAGTGTACCTCATCTTCTTCTCGGGAAGTAATTTCTCCATGTCTCCCTTCATTGGTATGGTTGCAAAAGACCAATTCATCTGAATTTTCCCTCCCAAATCTTGGCAGAAATTTCTACTCAGCAACATTCCGAATGAGGCTGGGACATCTACTACCAAAATCATCGCTGAAACTTTCTTGTCTAGAAATCTGGTGAGAGCCACCTATGCATCTTTAACCTTCCCTACAAGTGAGACATTTTTTGATTCCAAAGAGTAACAAGAGCCACTAGGTGGAGTCATTGTAAGTTTAAGAGCCTTGGCAACCTTCAAAGGCATCACGTTGTCTGAGGCACCAGAATCTATTATGCAATTATTCAGTACATATTCTCCAACAAGAAGGGAGATGTAGAAAGGTTCAACTTTATCAGTCTTTGATGCACTCAGAGAAAACATGTTCTGTGAGGGAGGTGTAGGTGAGTTTTGGTAGCATGCCTTTAGGACGATGAGCTACATCATTGGGTGTTAGACTACCATTTCTGATGTATTGGACAAACCTCTCAAATTGTTCAAGATGAGTCTGCAAATATTCAGTTTCAGTAATCTGCACTTTGGCCTTGTTTGCATATTCTATGAAGTCAAAAGGAGTAGATGCAGATAAGGGGGGTGAAGGGACTGATTTTGGAGTCTGGATAGGCTTAGTAGCAGAATTTGATGTTTACGGAATGGAGGGTATTTTGAAAGGCACACCAGGAGCTTTCAAGGAATTAGATTTTGTAGGAGCAGATTTAGATTTAGACTTGAAAGAGACATTAGAAGACTTACTTGGGATTGAGGGAGCCTTCTTACTTGCTACAGGGTCAAGCTCCAACAATGCAGAATTCATGGAAGATGGAAGTGGGGATCCTCGACTGATTATTTTATTTTTCAGAGTCGCCATAGGAGGATCATCAACCTTCTTTTCTTTTACAGCAGTGGAGGGAGATGCTCTTTTCTCAGACTGAGAATGAGTGAATACCGCGCATGAGAAACTTGGTGCATCTTATTCATCTTCTTCATAACCTCCAAAATACTCACAAAACCTGATTTGTGTATCATTCTCAAACTCATCACTTTCTTGGAAATTGCCACCTTCTTGTTCAAGCTCTTCTTCACTTTCTTGAAATCTGTAATTTACATTCACGGGTGGGGCCTCCAAGGCAAGTCTTTGGGGTGCCCCTACAATCTGATTTCTGTTGCTTCTTTGAGAATAAACTTGTTCAAATAATTCCCTCTTCAAAGAGGCCATCTCATTCGCCTACTTTTGCAACGATGGATTGATTCTCTCATCTTCAGGATGTTGGGCCTTGCCTTTTGATGGATTCTTGATCTTTCCAGAGAGGATGAGATCGTCATCCAATTCAATGGCCCTCATTTGTGCTTCTACAATGTTCCTTGGTTGAACTCTTCATAGGATAAATCCTACTTCTCCGGTGATTGAGCATTTATGAAGAATCTTTTGATATTGTTTTCAGATGGTGAATCCTCTTCAGGTATCCTACGCAGCAACCATTCAAAACGAGCCATGAAGTCTCTCATGGTTTCATTTTCTCCTTTATTTATTTGAGCCAACTGCACCAAGAGGTCTTGACAAATCTTCATTTGATTTAAATATCTCTTCGAATGCATCCTTGATGTCATTCCAACCCGTGATGGACCTGGGAAGGCAGGAGGTAAAACCATTCTACTAATTTTTCTTGGAGGGACTCCACAAACAATCTTACAGCAACGTCTTCATGTTGGAAACCAAGAATTCCACATGATGTCTGTGAAAGAAGTGATGTGTTCTTCTAGATGTTGTGTGTTGTCACCTTTGAACTTTGGAAAGTTCTTGCAGGAAACCATTGGTAGATCATGAAGAGGGGTTCAAGAACAAGAGGGCATGTACTCCTTCCACATGGAATAATAGGTTGAGGTCTTTCTGCTTCATCTGCCATTGTTTCTTCTTCTTCTTCTATTTCAGATCTTGCTTCAGAAGATCCTTCTTCAAATTCTTCTTCTTCTGTGAACTCGATGTTCAATGGTGGTTGAAAAAAAATTGCAGAATTTCAAAGGATTTTGGATAGGATTACCAGGTGAACTTCTTGAAGAGCCAGATGAAGAGGAGGCTTGAGAGAAGAAATATGGATTATCTCTAATTCATTCTTGCAGATTTTGTGAAGTCTTCGAAATTGAAATCATGCAACACCTCTCGACCTTCTCAACCTGGCGTATCTTCCTTCAACCAGCTTTTGGAAGCTTTTTCAGTGGGAACACGAAAGGCCACTGTGGAATGTGAAAATTCACATGCAGAAATCAGTAGTGTATCTTTCGGAAATGGACTTTCTTGAACTCTCTTTTATGATTTTTTCAATATTTGATTTTTTTTTGAATTTTTGGGACCTTGCGGTCGTATTTTGGGTGCAGATGCTGCTAAATCTGCCCCATGGTGGGTGCCAAAAACTATTGGTAAGAAAATTTGTTGGGTGGAAAAACTTGTGGATTTCTTACCAATGCTCTGGGAATCTAAGTCCCTCTACTTAACTGGTGCAACTGCCGTATATGCATGCACTTGAAAAGATGAATTTCTGTGGTGGCCTTTTGACCGGGGATCTAACAGGGGCACTCCACTGACCCTGCAAAAAATGCTTGCATATACTCTTGCAAGAGAAGAATTTGTCTGAAAGTGGGAAAGGGAGTGAGAATGGAGGTAGGAGAACTAATGCTACAGGTAGAAAATCAGATTCCTACATACACACTAGTTAGAAACTTCATCACATGCATTTATGAGAAGAAACAACCCTGTAAATGAAAACAAGACCAAATAGAATTTTATGAGAACAAAGTGTCATGATATCCCTTGGTCAAATAAATCTAGAAAATCCTTCTTGTATTGATGCTTGAACAAAAGTTTAACATAGTGTAGGAATGGAAGAAATTTGAGAGGGGAAGAGAGTAGAAGAAAATGGCTATCTCCTTTGCTTTCTCTCAAGGTAGAATGCACTCTTGAGTCTACAAGATCAATGCCAACCCTTTGAAATGGGAATGGATTTACAATTTATAGAATAGAATATGACTCTTCATCTTCCTCATGACCTTTCAAATACCTTAATATGACTTAAGACTTGTTCATATTCCACTTCAAATATTTAAGTCCCTTTTATAATAGCAAGGTGACTTAATTTACATTATGTTTTTAAAGTCTCTTAAGTCATATTTAAAGTGTAAACCCCAACGTGAGTTTAGAATATTGGAAAGTGAGAGAAAGTTGGGGGGAAGAGGAGAGAGAAAGAGGGGGATAAGAAGAAGAGAAGATGTCATTCCCGATGAAGTCCGCTGATCCTTGTTGATGGAAAGCTCCAAATGCAGTGAAACTCTAAATCTTTGAACTCCTTGCACACTGTGAAATTCCTCCAAATTATCTCATGAATGTTTTCTAAGTTGACAGGAGAAGCCCAAGGAGGAGGACTTGCTGGAGAAGGTTGACAGATTGGAGAAGGAGATTCAAGAGCTCAAAGGGGCTTTTAAGAACATGGAGAAAGCCAAAGGTAAAAGGATCCTGCAAGGAGAGAAGAAAGAGGGGGTCATTGATGAAGTCTTCAAGAAGTTGCAGTCCCTTGATGGCAGATTGGGGAATGCCAAAAGCCGCAATGACTGTATTTTGTCTGCCCTAAAAAGCATCTATAACTTCATTGAATAGCACATCCACAGTGTTTGCAGCTTAAGTGGAATCAATGAAGATATATGGGGCCCTAAAGAAAATAGGGACATTGCAATCTCCCAAGCAGACATGAAGGACCCCTCTCAGGCCACAGCCATTGCCTTTATCATGTCACTGCAGGCCATCAAGGCCAAGATTGACAGAGCCCTCAAGTAACAGGCTGATGTTCTGCTATTTTTTGGTTGTGATTTGGCTGTCATCAGGTGGTTCTAGTGCTGTTTTTTGACGGAGCTCTGTTTTCTATTTCTCTTTTGGTTTCTTTTTGAACTTATCTCCTTTGCTCTGGATCTCTGTACGTTTAGATCCACTCTTCACCTTTATTGTAATATCTGGTTGCTGAGCCTTTCTTTGTTGACTATTTTTCCCTTCTCTAGGCTGCTTTTCTCATGTTTATTATCTGGCTTTTGAGCCCTTTATACACAGGGTATAGTCCCTTCAAAACTATTTGCCCTCAATAAAAAAAAACGTTTGCTAAGTTGAATGAACTAAGGTGGATCTTGAATGCCCTATGAAAAATGACTAGGATGCTCCCGAACAATGATGTCCCCCTGAATGATTATCCTTGTACATCCCATTGTGCCAAAACTTCTCTTTGAGTGTAGCTTACTATTTTTAGTAAGTATGAAAAAGGCAACTCTCTTGATCCTTTGCTAAGTGTTGTTACCTTGATTCCCCTTTCTCCCTATGTTCCTCACTCCTTTGGATCAAATTTCTATTTTTTGTAGGTGCTCGAGGGCCCACTTAATTTTTTAGTATGTGCCAAAAATGTCCATTTTGGTGGATTCTCAGCTGTAGTGCACCTCTGATATCTTCATCGCCTTTGCAGGTTATTCTTTTAATGACTTTCCCAAAATAGCAGTTCCTATGTAGTAGACCTGCTATTTTTAGAAAGTTGGCCTTTGGGAGTCAGATTGGCGTGGAATGAATTTTGTTTATATGGGTTTTTTCCCAATATCATCCCTTTAAAATTTCGGGCCCGCTCGCTTAATAATCCAAGAGATTTTAAAGTTTTAATTTTTGGACCTAGCAGTGCTTCTTGGTACGACAGCCATTAATGGACCTCAAAATTGCAGGTCTGGTTTTCTTCTCTGTTTGTGAATAAAATTATATTTTTTATGTGGGGTTTTTCTTCTGGTGCTTCACGTGCAATCTTACTTCGATCTGGCAACCGGTTTGACGGGAAATCCCACTTCTATCTTCGTTGAGCCAGAGAGGAGATTTCTTCATTATGGGTGCTTTGTCACACATGGGGGGAGTTTGAAGGTTTCTTATTGATGGTCTTAGATATATAAATGAATAGCAATAAACATTTCATTGATTCATGCACTGGTTTGCAAGCTTTGTTTAGATTTCCATTTTTTAGCTATGGGGATTTTTTTGTTCTCTTCTTTGTTGTTCTTCGTTTCTCCTTAGCTTGATGAGGATTCCTTTTGATACCTATGCATCACCATGGGAAATGTATTTCAGTTCCTTTTTTGATCTGGTCTAAGCATTTTCAATGGCGGAGTGATGGTAGAATGTTGCAGAGGAAGAATGGAGGAAAGGAGTGCAAATAAAACTGTTAGAAGTTAGAAGCGAGAAAAGCAGCACTTGGAAATTTTTCAAAAAGATGTGCATAGGTAGGGCTTGGACACATTTTTCCATGCTTTATGTCCCTGACCTCAAGGATGTGAGGGACATCAATTTCCACAATGAGCAAGACGGTGACACGTGGCACTAGATCCAACGGCAGGGAATGAAGGAGGAAAAAGCTGATTTGAAGCACTGGGAGCTGAAAGGAGGTCATGTGGGTATCCAAAAGACTCCTCCTAGGGGTTGGGAACATTTTTCCATGTCTTATGTCCCCCACCTCAGGTACATAAGGTACATCAGTTTCCACGGTGGTCCTGGAGGTGACACGTGGCGCTCGATCCAACGACAGGGAATTGATGCTCCAAAACTGCACTTAGGGACTGAAAAGCGGTCATGTGGGTGTCCAAATGACTCCCCATAGGTGCTGGGTGCATTTTTCAAGGTCTTATGTCCCCAAACTTAGGTGCATAAGGTAAATCAAATTCCACGGTGGTCCTGGAGCTGACACGTGGCGATCAATCTGACGGTAGGGAATGCATGCTCCAAATAAGCACTTGAGGGTTGAACTGCCAAGTTTGGAGGTCATATGAGGGTCCCAAGGGTCACATGAGGGCTGGTAGAATTTTCCAAGGGGTGATGTACCTAACCTCAGGGACGTGGGGGACATGAAATCCTTCCAGGCTTCTAGTGCTGACATGTGTCCTCTCGAAAAAATGACTTAGTCTTGAACTGGCTTTGAGAGGGTAACTTGGAATGCAGATAACTTGAGCTTCCAGTGGAATTTATCAGTGAAAATTTATACAATCCTAGCAGGAAATGGAATTTTTACTCCAATAATGTGGGTCTCATGTCTTGATTCGATCATATGATCCCTGAAAAATTGGAGTTTTGATCTGGGAATCCACTTGTACCTGAGAAAAACTTTCTTCCAATCATATGCTCCAATGTGTTGTGAAAAATATTATTTCACCATCACGTAGGTATTTTAATCCTCTTTTTGAATATTTTTTGTTTTACTTCCAACTCCCTCTGAAGCTCCCGGAATATTTGTTTGAAGCTTAACAGCTGTTTTAGGCCTGTGTACTGCCTAGGCTTGTGAAACATGTTTTCACTCAGACTACTCCAAGTCTTTCAGAACTTCCCAAAGCATTCCAAAATAATTTCCATGACATTATAAGGTCTTCCATTCACCTCCGTGTTGAATTTGGCCCTTCTGCTCTACTCCAGGGGGTAGGTCCAATCCCGGGAAGGCCAACGAAAGCCCTTCCCTATACTGTGAAAAGATAACATTTTCAATGAACTCCTAAAATCACCTAGGGCGAATGAATGGAATTTCCTAAATCACCTAGAATAATATCATGACATTGTTTGGGAATTCATTTGGATTGACTGAATAGATCCGGGGTTTCTTAGGAATGATAAAACATGAAAATTTCGGCATAGGAGTATAGTTGTCGTGCTTGGAAACTTCCAATTTACTTGTTGAACATTTACATGACAACAAGTGGAAAATGAAAATCAAACTTATAGTATGAAATAATTACCCTTTCTATATGGAATAGTTCCCTTGAGCTTACCCTTGTGTTCTTTCTTCTTTGGTGGGATTGAACTCCTTAATCAACTATTAACCGTGTTACCTCCCATTTCTAGATCAATATTTAAAATTCTCCCCATGCCGAGAAGTGGGCCTTCTTATGTCTTCATGATCTTCTCCTGGTAGGTAAACATTGTACCTTGTCAATATTTTGTGCATGGTCCAGGAGAATGTCCCTTCTCTTCCCTCGTGGGCTAATTTTTCACCTTCACAAGTAAGGAACTAGAAGATCCATTAATGGTGCTAAGTTCACTTTGTGAAAGAACCTTGTTGCAACATTTCTAATCCTTAATGATAGAGGTGTTACTGTTATCCAAAATTCACCCCCCAGGGTAATTTTGATAACATGCATCAGATTATTCAGTCCCGAGCAAGTAGATTGATTCAAGGCCCAAAATCATGTTTTTCGGGGTCCCCCTCGGCTTCTTTCTAACTCTCCCATCCAAGAAGAAAACCCAACGAGTTAGAAAATGTGAAAAAATTGCAAAATTCGGGCTAAGCTTAGGTTGCCAAAAATAAAAATTAAAAAATGAAGAAAATCAGCTAAGTCCTAGTCCAGGTGGTCTGCGGGACAGTTGGGACGTTGGGACGCAGGGCGCGAAAATCGGCCGAAAAGGGAAAAAGCTAAGTCCATGTTTCGCTCAGTTGGGACATCGGGACAAAAGTGCGGGGACGTGAAAATCTGAACCGGTTTGGAAAATTCCATTGAAGAAAATTGCCGGAGTATTGTTTCCCAACAGTTTGGGACATCCGAGGCCAAAAGTACGCGTGGAGGACACGAATCGGCTGGTTTGGCGAAACAGGGGACTTTCAGTTTGGGATTTTGGGCCAAAGGTTCGCGAAAAGCCGAAAGAGCCGAGAGCGAATGGAACATCCACGTGTCTTCACCGCAAAGAGGACAAGGAAGCCCGATTCAGCTAAAGTAGGAGATTTTCGTCCAGGACAGTTGGGCCAAAGGGACGCGATGGGATGCAAAAAGCCGAAAGAGCCACCAACGAATCAAATCTCGCCACGTGTCTTCACCTCATCGGCCCGGCAGGGAAATTTTAAATTTTTTCCAAAGGAAAAACAAAAGGGAAATGGTTAGGAAGGGCCTGGGTCCAATGAAATTGTGCCATGTGGCACTTGAGTGGTGGAGCGCGGGGGAGAAATGGGAAAATTTTCCCAAAGTGAAAAATACCAAATTTTCGAATGACATTGTGCGCCCCTCAGGCCCGAGCCAATAAAATAGTGCCACGTGTCCAAGTGGCAAGAAATTAAGGAAGGGCCCAAAATAAATTTTCAAAGGATGAGCCCACGGATGAATCAGAGCCTGACACATGTCATCCAAGTGGCAGAGCGCGGGAAAAATTCAAATATTTTCCCGCTGATCCGTTTTGGCCTGTTTTTGCCCTAAATCTTCAGATCGCCATAACTTTCGATCCAGAGCTCAGATTTTCACATTCTTTATATCAATGGAAAGCTGGTGAAATTATCTACATGATTCAGGGGTAAATATTGAATTTTGGTTCAGTTTGGAGAGATAAAATCAGGAAACGTCTCTGGCACGTGGTAATGGCCAGAACTGACGTTTCAACAACCAGTTTAAATGCAAAATACAGTTCGTCGCATTTTCTCCAGGGTTCTCACCTACCACCATAATGAAATGAGTTAAATGCAACCTATTAGTGGTTGGGGTAGATTTCAGATTTCCTCTCTCTTCCCTCTCTCATTCTTCCTATAAATTGTAAGGAGGGGCTTCTTTCTAAAGGTGGTTCATCTTTTCAGCTCTGCCCTCCCTTCTTTTCTTCTCCAGGGTTGAAAATGGAGTTCAAACCTCCTCCCCTTCTCTGTAATGGCATTTTTGCCTTTTACCATTAAAATGATGTTCTGTGCAAACTTCTGGAGCAACAAAAAACGTGTTTTGTGATGCATCTGTCCATCCCTGCTCGTTCTTTTGCTTGTTTTCTTCTTGCCTCTCTTCATTGCAGGTATTTGTGCATGTTCTAATGTTCATTACAGGTCTGGAGCTGTGTTCATGGAGTTTTGGGACATTTTCTGTGTGAAATCTATCCTTGGGTTTGTGATGCATCTGTCCATCCTTCCCATTGCTCACCTCTCCTTGTTCCATGGCAGTTTTGATAGATGTTCAACATTCTCCTTCTCTGGTGTATCACCGTTTTAGTGTAGGCTTTTTGTTCTTTTTCTCTTCTCTCTCTCTCCCTGTCTCCTTGGTGGTTAGATTAGGATTAGATTAGCTTTCCTGCACTGGAATAGCTTGTGGCAGGTAGTTTAGGAGTAGGAACCAGCCTTCTCTGGAGATTCCTTTCTCATTTTGCAAGTCCCACACTTGGAGAAAGGATTCCATGTTGTGCAATCACACTGGATGCTAGTATGATCAAACTAGAAATCTGATCAACATCCAGGGGTGCTGTGATTTTGCACTAACAGTTTTGGCACGCCCGGTGGGACCTTAGAGGTCTTCCACTTCATATTTTGCAGGTTGGTGTGTTCCTGTGAAGATTTCAGCCTTTGGAGGCACTTGCAAACACATCTGGCGACTCCATCTGATCAGCAACCCATTTCTGAAGTTGCAGACCTGTTTTTCATCCATTCCCATCCATCCTTCTTTCCATCCCTTTCATTCTTTTCCATTCCATGAAGTTGTGCAATCATGACTTCATTTCCATCATGGAATTCACATTTACAACAGCAGCAATGTTTCACACCTCCAACATGTTTTTTAAATCCTCTAAATCAGCATTTTGAACAAATTCAAAATCAACATGCATACCCATATGAGCAGCAATGCCAAAATCAGTTTGGCTATGGAGCTTTCCAAGAGCAAGAGTATGCATATAATGAAGACAATCAGATGCAAGATGCTGGTCTGTTGGAGAAAATCCAAAAGATGGAGGTAAAGATGGTGCAGTCCAGAGCAACAGCTCAAATGAGAGCTTTTCAGAATTGGTTGCAGGACTCCTTGTCCATGGGGAGGCCCTTTTCCAAGACACTTCAGCCCTCAGGAGAAGCTGGACTTCATGATGAAGATGCTGCCCTAACTTGCACAATGGACAGCAGAAATAGAGGCCTATACACTTGTTGTTGAACAACCTTGTCAATGGGTAAGTTCTACACCATCATCTGGTTTTTCTCTTCCCATTACTCAAGCAGCACCATCTCATTTGGAATTGCAAATTCTAAACTCCCCATCTGCTGTCCCAAATGTTGATCCCATGTCTCCACCTCTCAGTCTTCCACCACACCTCAATTCTTCTTTCCTTTTTCCTTCCAAACAGTCATCCCCTCCACAAGAGCTAAAAGAAATACGCCCTCCCCCAAAGAAACAAGAGGTTTCACCTCCTCTACCACCACAAAAAATTGCCAAATCAATTGAGTTACAACCCATCCCTCCTCTTGCATTCCCAATTCCATGTGGGGAAGAAGAAATTGCAAAAATCGGCCATGAAGGACAGCAAGAAGAGGAGCCCAACAGAAAAGAAATGACAGACAACTTGAGGGTTTGGGCTGCCAAATTTGGGATGACAAAGATCCCCTTGATGGTTAAACCTACAGAAGAGGCTAAGGTTGAACAAATGGTGGTTAAGACTGATTTTGTGGCAGCAGAAGAAGAGCAAAAAGAAGAAGCAGATCAGCAGTCAGTTTTCTCAGAAAGTAGTGTCCATGTTGGCACTCTATTTGAAGGGAATGCTGATTCAATTCAAGTTACACAATCAGCCATAAAGGAAGAAAGCTCAGAAGAAGATCTTGTAGTCCCAACTTGTCCTCTAGAGCAGCAGATTGAAGAGTTTGACTTGAAAAACTTCGTGCTAGAGGAAGAGTTCTATCAAGAGCAAGATTGTCTTCAAGTAGTAGAGAAAGGAGAAGCTGCTCCAGATCCAAAAGAAGAGGAGCACATTCTAGTTGTGGAGGAGAAAATTGCAGATCCAAGGGCTTTGAGCACAAAGCAGGCTACATGAGAACCTTCAGTTCTTCTTTCTACTTCACCTCTCTCAAGTTCTAGTACTGAAGAGGAGTTTGATCTCTCAAACTCAATGTTGGAGGGTGAAAGAAACCATGGTGGTCAAGTTACAGATCAAGAAGACACCATGGAGGAAGTGGAGCATTTGCAGCAGGACAGCCATGAGGTAGTTTATCTGTCAGATTTGGAGGACTGTTTTGATGGAGAAGAGCCGGTTGAGTTTCCACCATTCTCTCTTTCATCATCCACATTCCAAACACTTGAGTCTGCTGTCATGAAGGAGAACATTCATTTGTAGTAGCCTGCATCTTATAGCAGCTCGTTGGAACCAAGATTGGAAGATTTTAATCTTTCATGTCCTTCATTGGAGGAAGAGAAAGGGCACAAGGATTCTACCATTGCTTCCACACCATCCATTCAAGAAGGTCTACAAGAAGACTCCATTTTTGGAGTTGAAAATCAGAGCTATGGGCATATCAAACAGATCATACCTTGCCCAATCAGGTATTTGGCTTCATTGGAGCCAAAGGAGAAGTCACAACCAGTCATGCTTGCTTCTGAGCATGAGGGTGAGCTACAAAGTACCAAGGATCAGCTGTCATACCTCTTCAATCCAAATGCAGAGCAACTAAAAGAGGTATTGAATTTGCCTTCAGCTGATACCTTGATGATTTGGGTGGAAGACCAGCTTCTTGTTGATTTTCCATTCATCCAATCAGCCATGTTCAATGCCAAATCAATTGCATGGCTGCCACTTTTGAGAAAGGGAAGCTATTTCTCACAACCAATTGCAGGGTTTGTTTAGCTTGCCTTTGCTTCCAGTTAGAGTAGAGTAGGTAGGTTTGCTTTCAGCAAAAGAAGTGCTTGTGCACACTCTGCATGTTCCATTTGGAGCATGTATGATTTTCAGTTCTGTACATAGTTTTTGTGGTGCTGGTTTTGCTCTTGCACAGTCCATTTCAGTGGCATTTTGGTGAGAACGACTCCATTTCAGTGGGTTTCCAAGTGGCTCAGAGAGGAGGTTTTCAAAGTTCAGATCAGTTGCAGGTTACAACTCATGACTCCATGCCCAATGGATGCTTCAGGCAACTGGTAACTTCATCTAGCAGGAAGATGACCCCGCTGAGTCGCCAAATTGTTATCCAAAATTCACCCCCAGGGTAATTTTGATAACATGCATCAGATTATTCAGTCCCGAGCAAGTAGATTGATTCAAGGCCCAAAATCATGTTTTTCGGGGTCGCACTCGGCTTCTTTCTAACTCTCCCATCCAAGAAGAAAACCCAACAAGTTTTAGAAAATGTGAAAAAATTGCAAAAAATCAAGCTTGGTGCCAAAAAAAATCGGGTCTTTGAAAAAATGAAGAAAATCGGCTAAGTCCTAGTCCAGGCAGTCTGGGGCAGTTGGGACGTCGGGACGCGTGGGACGCAAAAATCCGAAATGACCGAAAGCAAGGGAAAAATGTCTAAGTCTTTTGTTTCACTCGGTTTGGGACAGTTGGGACAAAAGTATGCGCGGGACGCGGATCGGCCGGTTTGGCACAAGTCAGTCCATTTCGGGCGGTTCGGAGATATTTTTCCCAAACGGTCTGGGACATCTGGGCCAAAAGTACGTGGAGGATGTGAACCGGCCGATTTGGCCGAAACAGGGGACTTTTGTCCAGGACAGTTGGGCCAAAGGGACACGAGGGACACAAAAAGCCGAAAGAGCTGAGAGTGAATGGAATCCCACCACGTGTCTTCACCTCAAAGAGGGACAAGGAAGCCCGAATCGGCCGAAGCAGGAGATTTTCGTTCAGGACATCTGGGCCAAAGGTACGTGAGGGATGCGTGGGACGCAAAAAGCTGAAAGAGCCGCCAACGAATCAAATCTCGCCACGTGTCTTCACCTCATCGGCCCGGCGGGAAAATTTTGAATTTTTTTCCAAAGGAAAAAACAAAAGGGAAATGGTCAGGAAGGGCCCACATCCAATGAAATCATGCCATGTGGCACTTGAGTGGCAGAGCATGGGGGAGAAATGGGAAAATTTTCCCAAAGTAAAAAATACCAAATTTTCGAAGGACAAAGTGCATCCCTCAGGCCTGAGCCAATAAAATAATGCCACGTGTCTGAGTGGCAAGAAATTAAGGAAGGGACCAAAATAAATTTTCAAAGGATGACCCCACAGATGAATCAGATCCTGACACGTGTCATCCAAGTGGCAGTGCACGAGAAAAAATTCAAATATTTTCCCGCCGATCCGTTTTGGCCTGTTTTTGCCCTAAATCTTCAGATCGCCATAACTTTCGATCCAGAGCTTAGATTTTCATGTTCTTTATATCAATGGAAAGCTGGTGAAATTCTCTACATGATTCTAGGGTCAATCTTGCATTTTGGTTCAGTTTGGAGAGAGAAAATCAGGAAACATTCCTCTGGCATTTTTTTGTGGTAATGGCCAGAAATGACGTTTCAACAACCAGCTTTAATGCAAAATATGGTTCACATTCTTTTGTTAGGGTGGGGTCTCACCTACCGCCCATAACATTTACCATTAATGAATTAAATAAAATAGAATGGTTGGTAGATCATGGATTTCCTCTCTCTTCCCTCTCTCATTCTTCCTATAAATTGTAAGGAGGGGATCCTTTCAAAGGTGGTTCATCTTTTCAGCTCTGCCCTCCCTTCTTTTCTTCTCCAGGGTTTAAAATGGAGTTTGAACCTCCTCCCCTTCTCTGTAATGGCATTTTTACCTTTTTCCATTAAAATGATGTTCTGTGAAAACTTCTGGAGCAACAAAAACGTGTTTTGTGATGCATATGTCCATCCCTGCTCGTTCTTTTGCTTGTTTTCTTCTTGCCTCTCTTCATTGTAGGTATTTGTGCATGTTCTAATGTTCATTATAGTTCTGGAGCTATGTTAATGGAGTTTTGGGACATTTTCTGTGTGAAACTTATCCTTGGGTTAGTGATGCATCTGTCCATCCTTCCCATTGCTCACCTCTCCTTGTTCCATGGCAGTTTTGATAAATGTTCAACATTTTCCTTCTCTGGTGTATCACCATTTTAGTGTAGGATTTTTGTTCTTTTTCTCTTCCCTCTCTCTCTCCCTGTCTCCTTGGTGGTTAGATTAGGATTAGATTAGCTTTCCTGCACTGGAATAGCTTGTGAACAAGGTAGTTTAGGAGTAGGAACCAGCCTTCTCTGGAGATTCCTTTCTCATTTTTGCAAGTCCCACACTTGGAGAAAGGATTGCATGTTGTGCAATCACACTAGATGCTAGCATGATCAAACTAGAAATCTGATCAACATCCAGGGGTACTATGATTTTGCACTAACAGTAGATATATATGTAACAATCTAGAAGCATCCAATTGGAATGTGAACTATTTGAAGTCTATGTGTTGACAAATATGGAGTTTACTAAATTGATGTCCTTTTTTCTAATCCTTTTGATTGGTATTATAAAGATAAAAATTCAAAAAACCTTTAGAAATGTGGGGACCTGGTTAAAATATATGTGTTTCAAAGGTTGTGCTTTAACATAGATACTCTGATGAGTTAGTTCCTTGAAAAGTTTGTAGTTCAAGCATTAGATGATCAAATGAGTTTCCTGAGTACTAAGTATTTTAAATTCGATGCCCAATTAGATATTTTTCATTTTTTTGGCCATAAAATAATATGCAAGCTATTTGAATTATCTGTGACATATAACTTGTATATTTAAAATGTAACTATCATTATCATATAGAAGTATATGTAAATTATATTAATATCAAATTGGAAAAGCTAGATAAATATAGGAATAGTCTAGTATATATTTTATTAATAATGTATAAATTACATTCTTTTATATTTTTAAAGGGCAATATTAATAAATTACTGTCACCTTACAAGAGTAGGTGACCTTCAAATTTAATCCCAAAATGGTACTCTTTTTAATATTGTTTAATACGTAACCCATTTCTATCAGACTAGGATGCAAAAATGTATTAGTTCGCAGATTAGAAAAGATATAAATGAATAGACTACCTATAGTGTATCCTTCATTTTGAATTTGTTGTTGACCATTTGTAGGATTTAATATGAACATCCAATTATTTTTTAGAGGCAACCCATTTTTTAAAATAAAAACAACTTTGTTGATGACATCCAAATTCAAACCATGGTATTGTTGTTTTTTTGGCACTCTGGTATGAGTTAAATTCAAATGCACAGTAGATGCAAGGGATAAGATAGTGTTTCCCCTTGACCGCTAGATTATTTCTTTGAACACAGTTTTAATCATGAGATAAATTGGTATTAAGAAAATAGATGTCAAGTGAATGCAAAATATTGATGGTGGAATCATGCAAAAGACATTTCAAATGTTCAACAACACACCTAAAATATAGTATCATGGACTGCTATGATTGTAAGACATGCATAAAATGAATTTGTTGAAAAGGCCTTGAAATATTCAAAAAAAAACTTGATAAATGTAAGACTAGGCTCCAAAACATTTGCCAACGCCTTCCCAACATATGTCAAAAAAAGGAAAATTGATTCAAAACATGAAGCCAATTAAATCTTATGAAAAATATTGTGCTACAAATCCATGGAATAAAAGGTAGATGCACAATTAAATTTTGGTATCTAATTAGTCCTAACAACCCACATGGTCATTGACACTCTTTCAAATACTAAAAACTATTCGTACAATGCAACAAAGAGACATGATTGAAAATGTCCAATTTAGAAATTAATAATTGAAGTCATATTTTATTCACACTTATACCCTTTTCAAAATGAAAAGAAACAAATATGTCTATGTGACTCTATTTTCCCATTTCCCCACACACTCTACCATCCATCCAAGATGGAATTTTTATAAAAAAACTAGTTATTTTAAAATAATGACAGGTAGATATCACTATGAGGATGAGTATGTCACGTCTCCTCTTATATATGTCATGGATCATAAGGTCAGAATCTATAAGGTGTGAATCATCAATTAATATATCTAAAAAAAGAAATTCAATTTAGTATTTCTCTAGCAAATCTACCCTGAAAATTTTTTGGAACTGCATGCATGAAAGTTGATTCATATTTTGTTATTCTTGTGTAAATTTCCCTCTGGTACCATTCATGTCATGGACCATAAGGTTAGAATCATCATTTTGAATTGTCCATATGGGTATGTGATATGTGAAGCAACCTCCTCGAGATGATTTGTATTTGAGTGATTCCCTCAAAAATGAATATATTGAAGGGCAAATGTTTTGTAAGGATTTAACACCCTATTTGGGTGACTACCCATATGTAATTTAAAAACATTACATTGAATTGCTCCACATTTTTATGGCATGAAGGAAAGTATATCTGGTGGTTCTTTCAGGATCACAAATCTAAATATATAGATACAATGCCTAATGAAATTAAAATAACAACTAATAATTTTTTTTCCCAAACTTACATGTGACACATATTGACCAGGTCATAAGCCTTGAGTTCTTTTTCCTTAGTACCAAGTTTCTAATATATGTTTCTCTCAATTCTATTTTAACACCGATAATTATGTAATTATAATTTGAATTAAATCTAAATATTGCAGAGTAACTATTGTTCCTAATTGATGTATAAATGTTAAGATACAATATTGACACAAGACAAACTAAGCATGTAAAGTATAAAGTATGAAACCCTAAATAAAGGAGAAGGATAATAGACTTAGTTGATTTACGCTAAGTGCACAAGAAGTGATCTGGGCATGGGCGAGTGTTGAACAGGCTGATAAATTAGGGTCATCACTGGTCACTGAAAAATATGGAGTGTAGGAACATGGGCCGGATAAGCACGCCCATAACATGACATGGGCGCCTAGGCTGGAGACCAGAATTCTAGGCTGGTGACTATGCAGTTGCTCAAAATCTATTTTCTTCTATATCACTAAGGTCTTCGTACTTATTGTTCTGTTGATCACTTGATATTCACACTATGATCGTTGAAGCTACATATAACCTACAAAAAAGAATTTCACCTACACAAGCCCACAAACCACATCAAAACTAAAAAGGAAAATGTATAATGGGGAGTTGGATTGACCCTAGACGGTTACCCCGAGAGTGAACTTACGACCGAGCATTGCACTACATCTCAAACTCTATATAATTATTGTGTGTGTGTGTGTGTAAGAATGATGCCCTAAGATGCCCTTGTGCATATTTCACACTTGATAGTGGGTTATAGCTAGAATGTAGTAATATAATAGTATGTGTAGGTGGAATATAATAGAATTCCCCTTCATATGTTGTATACATGTAGCCCTTGTCCCTTGAATGGATGCTAGATGCGATGCCTTTGAAATAATTTAGTGCTTTTGGAATGCAAACTTAGGCGATGATAGTAATGTTTAGTGCTTGGTCCTTGATTTTGAACACATAACTATGTATTTATATGATTCCCTTGTTTGAATTTTGTAATTGAAAATTGGAAGGCCGATGCATAAGTGAAAAAGGATTCCCAAAAGAAAAAGAGACCCAAAAAGAGCGAGTAAGGTGACAAAGGGCCAGGGGCACCCAGAAGGGACAAGAGTGGTTGGGTGCTACTATCCTAGTTGGGGTCTGGTGTCTAAAGCCATGAAAGTTAAATAAGTAAAATTTTGACTAGGTTTTAGGGTGGGTAAGACCAAATAGAAAACAAGAGACAAAGAAAAGAGGCTAAATATAGTTTTCAACCACTAGTTTTCTTGCTTAGGAATTATGTAAATGCTAGTATGCTTTTAGGACCTATAAATGTACCCAAGTGTGTGATTTTGTGTCTACATTTTCCCCCACTTTATGTTGTTGAGTGCATAATCAATAACATAAAGTAGATGGAGAGATGCGTACCTTATGATCTTGCAGAGAGTGTGGCGAATAATATGTCGAGTGGACAAGTGAAGTGTGGAATTATTGTAAAGTGAAGCGTGGATACTAGGAAAGGGAAGTTGACCCTAGGGGTGAAGCATATGTATTGAGTTGTAGCTGTGCTGGTATAGGTTAATGTTTGTTTCTTCTTACGTATTAAGGGCATACCTGCAAAAGAAGAGCAAGAAAATAGTCAGAGTTATGTATATGGAAAATTTGATGTAAATTATGTAAAAGTGTGTAAAAATTAGTAGTAAAGGAAAGTGTGCACCTAATGTAAAAGAGTGTAAAGGATAAGAAAGGTGTCTTGAAATTTTATGAAGAGTGAAGATCTCACATTGATGGTTTTTTGGGTGATCTCACGCCAAGTACGAGATTTTTGGGCGATCTCACTCCAAAGAGAAAGTGTTGGGGAGAGAGGTATAGTATTACTCTCCTTCCATGACCTTCCCAATAAGCACCACTACAAATGGTGCATCCTGATTTGTTCATGTCTGTCTCTAAATTAGTTATGATTGTATTGATTGTATTTGATTGATGAGAAGTTGTAGGATTATTCCTGCTAAAGGAATGCTCTGAAAGACTTCTGTAAACTGTGTTAATTTGAGAAGATGAGTTTAGTCTTGCCCCAAGGATATTAGCGCTCAAGGGAGGACAGAGGTGCCCAGGTGCTAGTGTTTGAGTCTGGCACTGGTTTCTATGCTATGTTTGACCCAAGTCATTTCTAGACCATTGTGTGAACTGTGTTCCTGTGTTTTTTTTGTACTGTGAAGATATGTATTATAGCTCTGAGATGTTGTAGGGGTGATTTGTTCACCCAATGTATGCCCCCTCGTTTGGGGTGCATGTGATGATGTAAGGAGTGTGCGGACTTAAAAGAGAGGACATGATGCTGATCTGAAGTGGATACTTACAGGGGTAGGGGATGTGCATGGTAGAAACCAAGGAACATGCAAACAAAGTGGATAGTAACATGTGTTAGTAGAAAAAGTAGCAAGAAAGGCATGTAATAGAAGACACTGTAACAAGAAAGTGTGAAAAAAGAGATGGACTGTGCAAAAATTAAGTTTCAAACATGGGACATTGCTCACAATGTCAGAAGACAATTAGGGATGAAACAACCAAAAAATCATATAAAAAATGAACAAGCAAGACATATGGCATAGCCCCAAACAATAGACATATAAAACAAGAAAGAAAAATGTATCAGATAACCATGGTGGCATATAGTCTTGCAAAGAAAATGCTACACATGAAGCACCGTTAGCATGTTAGAAAGATAAATAGTATGCCAAGACATGTATGTATCAATTAGTGAAAAGTAATGTAACTAGTAATGAGTGAATAATAGTAAATAAGAAATAATAGCACTTAGAATGTGAGAGTAGTAAAAGGTAGATTCCCCCGAGGAGCCTCAGTGGGACTGGAAAAGGATACAATGTCCGAGCATCATTGCACATGTGTGAAAATCCTGTAAGAGATCTGCATTCACTCACAAAATACCAAGTGCACACACACACACATGTTTGTATACATAAATATAATGACATACTAGAGTATCTGGACTAGTAAAGTAAGCAAAGTGTATCATGTAAGTAGGATAACTAAGAAAGAGTAAGTGCAACAAACATATGAAAATGCAGTGTATGAGTGTGATGGAATGGTATGAAATGTGTGAATGTGATAAGAGAATGAAGCCCCTAGTGGATGTGTATGAGATGAGGTTCATTTATAAAAGACCCCTCAAAAATCAAGAATTAACCATAGAAAAGAGTGTGTCATCGGGAAATGGTTTGTGAATATGTGCTAGAAAGATAGATCATGAAGCATAGAGCATGAAAAGTGAATGATGTGAGGTTCATTTCATATTTAGACCCTCAACAGTCGAGTATGAACCATGGAACTAGAGTGCATCATAGGGTAATAACGATACAAGGTGTGTATCAAGATGTGTAAAAGTATTGAGAAAGATAAAGTGTCAAACATGGAGCATGATAACAAGTATTATATAAAGCTTATGATGCTAAGAGAGGAGGGGAAGAAAACATGATGCCCCCCAAGTGTGTGAAGGATAGAAGGCTATCCAACGATAGTGAAGGGAAAAGGCCCTCCACTTTGTATCCAAGGAGATAAAGGCATGTGACAATGCTCTAAGATCGGTGGAGTGTGATAGTAATGATGTACATGTGAAGGAGTCCTATGTGGTGAAGGATTTTGTGAAAACCTATGTGAAGGGGTTTCCCAAGTAGGGGAATTAGGATGACAAGATGGACTAGAGGACCAATGAGGACGAAAATGTCATGTCCGAATAGGAGAACTAGGTGTTGAACGTGCCTTAGATTTGAGAGGCCCTAAAGGCCTAGATGTTATAGCTGGTTGAAGGATATCATCAAGACTAGGTTTGGGAAATGGTGTGCATGGTGGAAATTCTTTAATAGTGATAAAAAATTTATTGTGAATGAACTTTATACACAAATGATTCATTAAGGGAATAGCTTAAGCAAAACTGAGCCAAGGAAAACCTAAGAGCATGTCACATCCTTTGATTGCATATTCCACAATGAATGTCACAAGCATGGTAAGAGGCCTAACTATAATGGGAATATTGATGTATCTAAAAGAATTAGTAACTGGATATTTAATAGCAGATATTAGACATTTTATATCCATAAGAAGTGCAATAGAGCATACAATGACAAGATTTATTGGATAGATCATGGTGTTATTGATAGTATATGAACCAATAGAATCATTGATGTGTAATGAATCATAAGAGAATGTCACATGATAATCATGATATGAAAATTAAATGAATGGTGGTGATGCATCAGTAGAAGCAAAAAGGAAGTCAAGGGGCCTTGATGAAGGAGGGGGCACAGCTCAATATGTATGATTAGTAAAAGATTCAAGAGCTTGTGTGTCATGCTTAAGAAAAGGGTCATTAAATATGTTTAGATTTTTTATCATTTACAATCTTATAAGAAGATGGCTCAGGGATCTCAAGTGAATTATTGTTAATAAGATCTTGAATGATATTCTTGAGTTTGAAACAATGATTGGTAGAATGCCCAATGCATTGATAATAGTCACATTTAACATTTTCATCATAATTGCAGTCATGAGGGTGAGATGGATCTAGATTGAGTGATAGTGGAAGAGTGATTATATTTCTTTTAAGGAGTTGAGGCCATATAAATTGAGGTGCATATAGTAATTTTTTTAAAGTATGTTTTGGAGGTTGCCATTGAATATTTTTCGGGAGGAGAGACGACATTAACAGTTTCCTTTTCTTTAGTGGGCTTAGGAGATGGCTTGAATGTTGATTTATCTTGAAACCTATTAGAAGACAAAGAAAAAGTATATTTATATTTGAGTTTTCCCATGGATAGAAGTTTGACTTTGTGTGTTTTAAGCGTATGATATAATTGATCAAATGAAGGAGAGGTCTCAAATATAACACTCTCTTGAAGTGGTGGTAAGAGGCTTTGAACAAAGAGATCTTGTAATTCTGAATCAACAAGCACATTGATCATCTTAGATAGATTGTTCTTATAACGTAACACATAGTCCACTATATTCTCATTATATCTTTGTTTGATTTGAGAAAGTTGTTCATAAGATATATTAGTGTTGATATTTATTGAAAAGAGTAAGAAAACCATCGGCTAGATGCGTAAAATAAGTTATCAAATGAATAGGTAGTGTTTCCCAAAACTACCCCACACATTATTTTGGATTTAATAGAGTTTTAAAATGTACTTAGCCATTTTTATCAATCTGTGAAGATCAAACAACCATCAAATTACCTGTCCCAAATGTACTGGCTGCTATGATTCAAAAAACTCATGGCAGCACAATTTAAAACATTAGCGGGTTGCTTTAAAAAGTATATTAACATTCATTTGGCTATCAAATTTAGTGTTAGCATCAGTAGGGCAACATGGCGATAGATCAATGAATTGAGATAGGCTATGTGTCAACATTCTAGTAATTCTTAAGGTGATGGTCTCATCTGGACTCTAAGTCTGTGGAATAAGCCATAGTTCATGATTTTTCAGGTTTGGGTAGGTCAGTGAGGTCAAAGGGGACAGGTGGAAATAACTGAAAAGCTAAAAAGTTTCAAATTCCCCAAAGGTAGAAAGTTGAGATTTGAAATCCAACAACTCTAAAAACTGAAATTTTGAAGCCATGTGGAGCCATTTCATTAGCTTTCCTTTTTCATTCTAAAAATTACGAAGGCCAGAGGCTGGAATGATAATTTTTGACGATGCAAGAGACGTGGAGCTTCTCCATTGGCCAATATTTCACAGCGGGCAGAGGAGTTCAAAGAAAATATTGATAATGTGAAGTGCATGAATATTTATCATTGGCTCACACTTCGTAATTGTCAGATGAGGCTATTAAGAGTCTAACATAGTGTAAGGGTGTGGAATGATCCCATTGGTTGATGGTTCGCGGATGTTAGAGGCAAAAATCAAAAGGACTAACATGTGAAATACATGGAGCATTCCCATTGGCTCATACTTTGCATTATTCATTCAAAGGTATTTGAAAGTAAAATTACAAAGAAACTTCATTAGCTCATATTTCTTAGGGACTAATAATATTAAAGGATAATCTGATACCCCGAAGGTAACGTGGAAAATATTTATTATCCTGTAAAGGCAGTAAAAAGAAAATAAAAGTAAAAGGAAGTGAAGGGTCAATACCCAACCCAATGAAAAGTGGACACATGGAAAAGGTTGAAGTAGGTGACACACAAGGGAAATCAATCCCAAGAGAACATAAAAACGCTACCACTCGTCATTCTCTTGCTCATCCTAACATACAAAGCTTTAAATGCTTATATATTTCAATTCCCTACTCCAAATTGGACAAAATCTATATCATTGCAAATATCTCTTCAATCCCCTCAGTTTGGCATAATGAAATATAGGAATTAATGGTGTTTGGTGTTATAAAATAAGTAAAATGTCAATCATTCCATTAATAAGAAGTTTTAGGTGGCTCAACAACTAGATTTGGAAATATTTTGTGCTTTGGCTTCTTTAACAAGAAAGATGACATGGGGAATGAACTCAACATGGTTCCTATCATTGTTTAAATTTTTTAATGCATCCTCTTAGTAGAAGAATTATATAATTCAAGGTTCCTCCCTTGATTTCCCTCTCTGCTCTATTTTAAGGGTTGCATATGCATAAATGAGTTTTAGACCTCATATTTGAGCTTTTGTGTGTGAATCTTGCCTTTCTCCTTCACTATAGTGTATCATGCATCTTTCTAAAGAAATAAGAAACTTTTTTGTGGATATCAATCCATCCGAGCTTGTTTTTTATTAAAATTTCATGCCTTTCATTGCATTTGTGTGTATTTTTACATCTTTGTTATATTTGCAAGATTTAAGTCTATTGTGTCCTTGAAAATGGCAGTTTGAATGAGTTATGGAGTGTGACACTTATGTATGTCCTCTCCTTTCTCAATTATCTTTCATTTTCCCTCATTTAAGAGTGTCTTTCTACCCTCTTCTTGGTGTTATCACCTCTATTAGTGTAGGATTTCCCATTTTACGTACTCTTCTCTCTCCTTGGTCCCTTGGAATTGTTAGAATAGGAGTAGATAACTGCATTTTCTTCATTAGGAGTATTTTAACATTAGGATTAAGTAGAGGAACTGGACTTCTCTGGAGGTTTTTCTCAATTGAAAGGGTTCTATACCTTGATATAATCCCATGTTACCCCAAAAACACTGATTTCTCATCATTCATTCATGACAAATTATAAGGTGATGTTTTTTTACGATAACAGAAACTCATGCAACACCTTCTCTATCTAGTCTATTTTAATGCATCTCAAGAGAAAACCATTCACATACTTTCTAAATATAATGCCCTTAATAAGCACATAGGGAATGAATTGGAGTCTGAAATACCTCCTTTTGGCTTTTCTCAAGCCTTGTGGACATTAGCCTATTTGGAGAAAGTTGACTACATCATGAGTCCAACAAGGGGTAATAAAGGCATCAATTGATTGTTCTTGATCATGTTGGAGTATGAAGATGGATTCTTCATTAGTATGTTGGTTTGAAACCAATTTTTCACACATTCCCTTACCTTTGATGAGCTTGGTTACCTTGACATCAATATCATACTCCATTACCTTGGTTATCCAACTAGCTCTTTTTTCATTTAGGTCTTTATTCAAAAGAAAATCTTTCACACCAGTGTGTGAAACCATTAGGAGAATCTTATTGTTGGATATCAAATGCCTGAATTTCTTCAAAATCCTTATAAAATCCAATGCATCCTTCTTAATAAATGAATATATCACCTCATAATCCTCCAGGCCTTGGCTGAAGAAGAAAATAAGATGTTTTAAGCCTTCTTTATTCAGCTATACCAGCATGACAAAGATTGTATATATTCCTTCAAAAGCATACATTTTGAATTATTTAGAAAAACTAGGGTTAATGAGAGTTATATCCTATGTTATTTCTTGCTTTATGGATTCAAAGTTATTTTTTCCTTCAGTGGTCCTTTTCAAATACGTACTCTTCTTTAACATCAATGTTAGTGACTTGACAAGGTTGAAATTTTTTCATAAAAACCGCCTGACAAAATTAATCCTCCCTAAGAATATTTTAAGTTCCTTCTTATGAATGGGAAATGAAAATGCAAGGATGGCACTAACTCTTTCTAGATCAATGGTTAATCCTTCTTTAGAAACAATATGGACAAGGAGATTATCTTCATGTGATAGGAAGATACATTTCTTAGGATTGAGGGAATGTCCAAACTATTTACACCTTTCAAATACCTATCTTAGATGGAAGAGATGATCATTGGAATCCTTGGAAAATATGATGATATCGTCAAGGTAGACAAGGAAAAATTTATTAATTAATCCCTTGAATTTCATATCCATGGCTATTTGAAATGTGACTCATGCATTAGATAAACCAAATGGTATTTTCCTATAGGCATAACTTCCCCATTTTATGGTAAAAGTTGACATTAACTGGTCTTATTATTTCACCATGATCATATTATAGCCATAGTAACCATCTAGAAGATAAAACATTTCTAACCCAACCACAATTTGTAAGATTTGTTCTATTGAAGGTAGTGGGTAATGGTCATTTAAGGATGCCTTATTTAAGTCCTTGAAATCAACACACAACCTGATTTCTGCATTCCTTTTCCACACTGGGACTAAAGTATCTACCCATGATGAATTCTTGATGGGAAATATGATGTTTGCATTAATAAACTTGTTCAATTCCTTCTTCAACATGGGCTCAATATGTGGATTAACAAGCTTCATCTTTTGCCTTATAGTCTTAGCTTCTTGATCTAATTCAATGGTATGTTGAGATAAATTGAGATCAAACCCTCTAAGGTCATCATAGCTTCATGCAAAAATATCAGAAAATTATTCAAAAATTTATAAAAAATCCTATTTTTCTTATGGGTTGCATACTTTACCAATCTTGAGAAATTTACCTTCACAATCTGAGATGGGTTCTAATTATTCACCCTTGACTGTTATGCTTGCATTTTCTTTTCTAAACTAGTCATTAGGATTGAAAATGGATTCTAGGGTGACTAATTCCTTGGGTAATTCATTTGATTTAATATTTACAACCACATTCCTGTATTTCTAATCCAATTTATCCTATTTTTTAAATGAAAAATCAGCCTCTTTTTGGATAAAATTGACAATATGTTGATCACTTTCAAACACTTGCCAATTTGTTTCATTTTATGGTTCTATCAAACCTCTCAACAACCTTGATGTATGGTTGGAACTTATCTCTCTTGAAATTCTCTACGACATCAAATTTTTCTTCAATTACATCCAACCTATCAAAAGCTTCGTTCTCCTTTTTTTGGTATGGAATGGATGTTGAAGGCTTCAAGATCCTCCAAAATATCCCATACTCTAAGTTTTCATGATATTATTAAGTCATTCTTAGAAAAATTAGACCCTCTAAATTGGTTTACAATCAGTTCATTATCCCCAAAAGTATTTAGTTTTTTAATATTCTTCTTTCTTTCCCATTGCAAGCCATTAATGAGGGATTCATATTCTGTGATGTTGTTGGAGTAGCTGAATTAAAATCTAAAGGAGTGATATTTCATACCTATGGGGGATATAAGGACTAAACCTCCGTCTGATCCTTGTCTATTTATTGATTCATCAAAAAACATTTTCCAAATGTCATCCTCCTTTTCATCATTTGATTCGAAAAAACTGGGTAGGGGTGAATTATCCTCATGTAGACAATAAATACAAAGTTTGTATTAATTAATATGTTTATATGGTTCAAAACTATATAATTCAATTCCCCACTCATCAAGTAGTGAGTCGAGAATGCTCTCAACCTGGGTTTCCACTTCTTGGGTTCTTCAAACATCCTCTAAATATAATCTAGTGAAATATGCATTGATGACGTTGGGCACAAAAGGTTCTAGATGATATGAAGAAATTAGTTTAGACTTGATGGTAGCCTTAGGTTTTTAAAAACACTTGACAGATGATAGATATTCTCCAATTTTGGCAGTGAAATATTTGGATAAATATAGAGCAAATATTGGAGGTAGATCAATTATGAAGATATATTGTGTAATAGAAAATTTAGGGCATACGTGCAATGTAAGTCCTAAACCTTTGATAACCCCAAAAGTTCCCATGGTTGTTCCATCTAGTTGAACCAATCCTTTATAAAGATACTCGTATCTTAGACCTAATTGGTATGTAATTTTCTTTGGGCGTCAGTGAGTTGTTTTCCCCTAAATCAATCATACAATTATGAACTATTGATTACCAATTATTAAGATACATATAATTGAGGAGGATTCAGGTTTATGTTTGGATGATATCCCTTCTATTGTATTTCATTAGTAAGAACAAATTTGACTTTTCCCTTGAGTGACTCACTTGGGATGGAGAAATTAGCCATAGTTTCTTGTAAGAGATATCTCTATCCCAAAATTTCCAAGGATTCCCACATTGATATGATCACATATTTATTTTTCATTTGTTTAAGGATGTTGAAGGAAGTGGAGTTATATTTCTATTGCACCTTAATTGCAATAACCTTTTCTTGCACTTGAGCTAGTGTGGGTTGTCCTTTGGGCTGATTTGGCATCATTGATGCTTGAGTTGTGTGGATTATTTACACATTATCAACTAAATTTTAATTACCACTCCATTGGAGTGATAGGGAAGGTTGAGAAGTATCTACATTTGTTGGCTTCCCTTCTTCCACACCTCTCTTCTTAGATCTAGTGTTAGTAGACACACCTTGAAAAAAGGTCTGATTTATCCCACAAAATTCATCCATTTTCCAACTCACAAGTGAAGACTCAATTGGTGGTATCTCTTGAGAGATTACCTTCTATTGATTTTCCTTTGTGGTTGTATCTTGACGAATATATGCACTTTACACCATCAAATCTTGGTTCAAAATTCCATTTGGGCATATTGTTTGGCCTTGTGGGAGATTAAAAGGGAAACACCACTCACAATCTTGCACTAGGTTATTTTGAATATGAACCAAATATTTGGATGAACTACCCACATTTGGATTTTATGGTTGAAATGGTATTGTAGGAGGAAACTGACTCTGATTTTGGGAAACAACTTGAAATTAAGGTAAGTTTAGTTGATATGGAATATTATTTGGTTGGTATGCAGGCTAATAAGGTCTTAAACTTTGACCTTGCTACCTCTTAATAGGTACCAACTCATTCACAAATTTTTTTCAATTGTTTCAATACCTCTTACAACTCATGTGAATTACTTGAGGAGGTGGATGCTTGACTAGAACTTTGATTCCTTAGAGTTGGAATGGGAGCTAATTTAGGAGTTTCATGCAAAGTGGGTATCTCAATCTCTTGGAATATAGGCATAGTATATCTAGAGACAAGTTTCCCATCCTATGTGATACTATGCTCATCCCTACTAACAATGTCATAAACATATGGTAATGTTCTACCTACCATGGACTGAATTATGGCAGATATATTACTTTGTAAATCCCTTAAGTAATAGAAAAAACCATAATGTGGTGTAGGTCTTACCACTTGAGGATTTTGATTCTAATTCCTTTGAAGTATGATGTTAAAATCAATCATTTTTTCATTTGGGGCTCTCTTTTTAGTCATCAGCTACTCCAATAAAGATAGATGATCTAATGTGTCTTCAAAATGGTTACAAAGGGTTGTGCCAAGTTCATCATAATTGTGAATTGAAGTATGTCTCAAAATCATGTACCATTAAAGAGCTTTCCCATTGAATTATGAGGTTAATACTTTGACTACTACATCATCTTTAGTAATAAAATGGACTAAACAAACATTAGCAACATCTTGGATATGGTCAGCTGGGGTAGTATGGTTTTCACCACTGAAGAAAGGAATACTTTTAAGTATAGACACTAGTATATCATGTTGTGATTTGAGATTCAAATGAATACCACCATTGAAACTGAAAAAGGGTATATTTATTAGTAGTGCCATGAATGGATTACGTCTCAAGACTCTAGAGGGCAGCAAGAAAGGCCTACTAGGAGGCTGGGTAAAAATAGTTCTATTTAGTGGTGATGGGGATCTTTGAAATTTCTTGCTTCTTCACATTATCCTTAGTGAAAAATATAATTAATCAAAATGTTCTTATTATAGACACAAAATCACACATGTGGGTACATTCTATAGGTCCTAAAAGCATGGTAGCATTTATATGATTCCTAAAAAGGAAAACTAGTGATTGACAACTATCCTTGGCCTCTTTTATTTGTATCTTGTTTTCTATTTGGTATTACACACCCTACATCCCAGTTGGAACATTACTTCTTTATCTTTCATGGCTTCAGACACCAGCACCTAGCCAGGACAACAACGCCCAAGTGCTCCTGTCCCTCATGGGTTCCCCTGACCCTTTCTCATATTGATCACTCTTTTTGGGTCTCTTTTATCTTTTGGGAATCTTTTTCACTTATGGGTCATCCTTCTAGTTTTCAATTATGAAATTAAAACAAGGGAATCATATAAATACATAGTTATGTGTTCAAAATAAGGGACCAAACACTAAACATTACTATCATCACCTAAGCTTACATTCAAAAGGAACCTAAAGAAATCAAAGGAATTCATCTAGCATCCATTAAAGGGAAAGGGGATGCATCAAATCTTCATACAATGCATAATAAGGGGAAGTATATTCTATTCCATTCACACATGCTATACATTTCTAAATTCTATCTACAATTTGCTATCAAGTGTAACTTGCACAAAGGCCTCCTAGGGCATCATTCTTACACACACACACACACACACACACACACACACACACACACACACACACACACACACACACACACACACAAGAACTACATGTAGTCTAAGATGTAGTGCAACACTTAGTTGTAAGTTCACTCTTAGGGTGACTATCGGGGTCATTCTGACTCCCCAATCTATATTTTATTTTTTAGTTTTTATGTGGTTTGTGGGCTTGTATAGGTGAACTCTTCTTTTTCAAGTTACAGGTACCCTCAATTATCATTTTGTGACTATCAGATGATCAAAAGGGAATAAAAGAAAAGACCCCGTGACACACCATAAATAAAATCCTAGTCTCCTGTGTAGTCACCAACACCAATAAGTAGTCTCCAGGGCCCAAGCACCCTTGACCTATCCTAGGCACCCATATCTAGTTCTGTCCTTGAGTTATAGAATTTATACTGAGAAATAACGATACTCTTTCCAGTCTATTCATCACTTTTATCAGTCTATATTAGTTCCAGATCAAGCATAAATCAACTAAGTCTCTTCATCTATCTCTTTTTCTTAGGGTTTAATATTTTAAATCTTATTTTACTTGTGTCATTTCTATATTCCATCATTTATACATAAATTGGTTCAGTAGTGTCTCTGTAATATTTAGATTTAATCCAAATTGAGTTAAATTATTTGGTGAGCCCATCACTTGAATCCAACCTTTCTTCGAAGAATTTTTAACATATTTTTAACATGGCTAAAATTTATCCACCCTTTACTAATGAATACCTTCATGATCTCCAAGCTCATCTTGTCAAACATCCACAAGACCTAGATCTAGTTTTAGTTTCTATTCATGAAGAGGCCACCAATCTAGTTGAGCTTAACCTTCCCACCTCTAATACTAATTCCATTACCATTGCAACACAATATCCTTCTTATAACCTTTCACCTACTTTTTTTTTTCTCATGTTTGTTCCTAGTCCTACCAACCATTTCACTTCACCTCTCATTTCTCACACTCAGTAAGTATCTCCTTCTGGAAATCAAGAATTAGCTTCCTTATATCAAGACCTCCAAATTCAAATTCATCAATGAAAGCAAGCTACTTCACACTCCTCTCCATCTCTTGATTCCTCCTTAGTTCTTCACACTCCTTTTGCACCCACTATTTCTTCTTATTCACTTCCTCTAAACTTCATCACCCCTAAGTTGGCCACCTTCAATGGCCATGGTGACCTTCAAGAGCATCTAAAATATTTTCATGTGGTGTGTCTCAATTATGTGGACTATCATACACTCCAAGGTAATTTATTTCCTATAAATCTTTATGATTACGTTATGCATTGGTTTTATGATCTACCTATTATCACCAAAAACCATCGCCCTTTTATTTGTCATGAATGAATGATGAGAAATTAGTATTTCGGGATAGCATGGGATTGTATCAAGGTGTGGGACCCTTGAAATTGAGACAAACCTCCAGAGAAGGTTGGTTACTCTACCTAATCCTAATGTTAAGTTATTCTTAATGAAGAAAATGTAGTTTCCTACTCCTATTCTAACAATGCCAAGGGACCAGGGAGAGAGAAGAGTCCATAAAATAGAAAATACTACACTAATAAAGGTGATAACACCAAGAATAGGGTGAAAATATGCTCTTAAATGAGGGAAAATGAGAGATAATTGAGAAAGGAGAAGACATGCATAATTTTCATAGTTCATAACTTGTTTAAACTACCATTTTCAAGGACACAACATACTTAAATCCTACAAAGAGAACAAAGATGCACAAAATACCCATAAATTCAATGAAAGGCATGAACTTGCAACAAAACACAACCTAGGATGGATTGATAGCCATAAAACAAGTGTCTTATTTCTTTAGAGATATTCCTGATACACTACATTGAAGGAGAAAGGAAATATTCACACATAGAAGCTCAAATATGAGGTTTGAAACTCATATATGCATATACAACCCCTAAGAAAGAGTGCAAAAACATAACCAAAATTTCCAACCCCTAAAAAATATTCTCTCTTTACCATATATAGAAAACGGGAGATAAAGGAGATAGAAATTAGGGGAGAAGCCTTGAATTTTGCTTCATCTACCAAGAGGATGCATTAAAATTTTGAAACAATGATGCAAACCCTACTAAGCACATCGCCCATGTTAGCTTTCTTGTTAAAGACAAATCAAAAAGTATCACCAAATATTGTCATTAAGCTACCTAAAACTACTTATTAATGGCTTGATTGACATTTCCTACTTTTCTACCACCAAATGCCATTAATTCCTGGATTTCATAATGCCAAACTAAGGGGATCAAGGATATGTTTCCAATGATATAGATTTTATCTAATTTGGAGCAGGGAATTAAAATATATAACTATTTGAAGTTCTGCATGTCAAGATGAGCAAGAGAATGAGGAGTGGTAGTGTTTGATTATCTCTAGGGATTTCTTTTGTTTACTTGTCACCTGATTTTACCTTTACCATGTCTCCACTTTTCATTGGGTTGAGTATCAGCCCTTCGATTCCCTTTAATTTTATTTTATTTTGACTACCTTTACAAGCTAATAAATATTTTCCACAATACCTTCGGGGTGTCTGAATATTATTTAAGCTTTTCAATCCGTAAGAAATGTGATCCAATGAGAAGGCTCCATATTTCTTCATTATTTACCTTTAAATTCCCTTTGACTAACCAATGCGAAGTATGAGCCAATGAGAAGGTTCTATATAATTCACATGTCAGTCCTTTTTATTTCTTCCTTTGGCATCTGAGAACCATCGGTCAATGGGATCATTCCACACCCGTGTACTATGTCAGACTCTTAATAGCCTCATCTAATAATTGCGAAGTGTAAGCTAATGAGAAATCTTCATGCACTTCACATTGTTAGTATTTTATTTGAGCTCCTTTTTCCACTGCAAAATATTGACTAATGGGGAAGATCCATGTCTCTCATGTCATCAGAACTTGTTAGACTGACCTCTTGCCTTTGCAATTCTCATAATGTGAAAGGAGAGGCAATGCAATGGCTCCATGTGGCTTCGAACTATCAGTTGTTATATTTTTTTAATTTTTCATATCAACTTTCTACCTTTTGGGACTTAGAAAATTTTTATCTTTAAAGTTGTTTCCATCTATCCCCTTTGACCTTGTTGACTTTCTCAGACCTGACAAATTCTGAATTTTGGCTTATTCTACAGACTTAGATTCTGAATGAGTCCATCACCTTAAGAATTGTAAGAATTATGACACGTAGCCTACCTCCGATGATTGATCTATTACTACGTTTCCCTACTAATGTTAACTCTGAATTTGAGGGCCAAATGAATGTCATTCAGATTTTTAAAGTAACATGTAAATGTTTTAAATTGTGATCCCACGGGTTTTTTGAATACTAGCAGCCAGTCAATTTGGGAAGGGGAATTTGACATCCATTTGAACATCACAGACCAGTAACATTGGATAAGTCCATTTTTAAACTCTATTAAAGACAAAATAACCAGATGTTGTAATTTTGGATAACAATTTAGCGACCTCTCAGCATAATCTGTCTATTAGATTAGATCAATGGCCTTTATGTAATCCATTAGGTATGGAGTTGTGTCTAAAACTTGAAAAAATGATCTAAAACATTAAATTTGGTTACCCATGAGCTGTATGAAGCTTTACATGATATGTAGAACTGCTCCATCTATCTAATTTTGTTATTAAACCGCTCAAACTAAATTGGAGCTGCATTGGTCTACTCTTGAAGCTCGGACTGACCATTAACATCATAAAACTTAATACGATTTTATGAGACTGGAAAATTGTTTTAAATTGATATTTTCACGATTCCTCTGCAAGCTATGAAGAAATTGAAAAAAGAAGTAACTCTTATCATGAATGCATGTATACCTAACTTGTAATGGATATGTTGGAACCAAGGAATGGAAAATTTGGATTCATACCAATTCTGATTTTAGTTGATCCGTATTTGGACTTTTTAAGTACTATAACTGATTCTTGACACCTTATAACTCTTCTAATCTTAACCTTTCTTACCATACCTCCTTTGAAGATCCTCATGAAGCACATATAATGAAACCATACTATCCAATAGTAATAAAACTATGCAAGGAACTTAGGGAAATGAAATTTACTCTATCAAAAATACAATGTGTAAAAAGCACTTAGAGGAATTGAAAAACTATTTTACTTATGTAAAAGGGAAGAATTTTACTTCAACAATAATGCTTTAGATAGATTTCATTAACTGTAATATGTGACTCTTCCCTAACTAATTTGGACAACTGGAAAGCATTATTTGACTTACAACTTGAGATGATGTAAGGACCAATCCATATTGCATCAAATTTTGAGTGTGTACCTGGTTTGTATCTGTATGCATCTTATTTTAGGATCAATTCCCCTTCTTGGAAGCTTCTATTTTTGGCCTTCTTATCAAATCTCGTCTTGATTTGAGCCTAGTCTTTCTCCATTGTTTGCATATCCTAGATTCTCATCTCCTTTATCTCTATGATCTATGCATACCTGACCTCCATGGCCTAAAACTCAAACAAATTTAGTTTCTTGATGAGTTTCAAAGCTAGCAATTCAAGATATATTGGCAACTTTTCTTCTCTTTCATAAACTATCTTGTAAGGAGAATTACCAGTTGACTTCTTAGGAGTGATTCTATCATCCCACAAGACTGATTTCAAATTTTTGTGCCATGTTCTTTATTTCTCATCTAGAGTCCTCCTTATGATCCTTAAGAGATTCTTGTTGGTGGATTCATCCTTCCCATTACCCTGAGGGTAATAGTTTCAAGATGCGCTCAAGTATACACCATTATTCATAGCTCAATCAGATATTTTCACTCCAAGGAAATCTCAATAATTATGAGAAATAATTGTGGAATGAACACAAAATCTTGCCACAATACCTTCATAAAAATCCATAATGTTGGATTCATTTGATTCTTTGAGTGTAACTGATTATGTCCACTTGTTGAAGTAAAATGTGGCCGTGAGGATCCATTTGTGACCCAATATTGAGTTTTGGTTTATTACTCTAATTAAATCCAGCCCCCATTACATGAATGGTTCATTTACAGAGATGGGGTGGAGTGGAAGGGTTGTTAATCTTTCTTTTCCTATGAAGAAGGAACACTTCTTGCATTTTTTGACCCACGAATAATAGTCATTGAAGATGCTAGGCCAGTAATATCTAGCCTTCATAATTTGGAGAGCTGTGAGTCTTGAGGAAAAGTGGCCTCCTACCTCTCCATCATGGAATTCATGAAACAATTTTTTCCTTTGGTATGTTCTGATACATATAAGGAGAATGACATTCACATATTTCTTGAATAAAATGTTATTAACAAAAACATATGAAATAGATTAAGGTACAAAGTACCTTCTCTTAGCTTTTATCAATCCTTGAGGGAATTTTCCTGTTTGGAGAAAGTGCATCACATCTAGAGTCCAACAATGAGTAGGCATGGTGTTAGCTAGCTTCCTTTGATCATTTTGAAGAAAAAAAATGGCTTCTTCATTTGTATGATGACTTGAAACTAGTTGTTAACACAACCCCTTTCCCTAATCAGCATAGTCACCTTGATATCAACATCATATTCCTTTACTTTGGTAACTCAACCAGAGCTCTTCTCATTTAGCTCATTGTCTAAGAGGAATTCCTTCACACCAGTGTGTGGAACTAACATATGTATCTTGTTATTAGACACCAGTTGTCTAACCTTTTTCAAGCTTCTAATAATAGAAAAGACATGTCTTTTAATAAAATAGTATTGTACCTCATAATATTCAAGAATATGGCTAAAAATGCAACAAGATTCTCTAGTCCTTATCCATTTAACTGCACCAGTATGTGTGATATTGTCTCTGCACCTCCAAAGGTATACAAAGTAAAATACTTTGAGAAATCTGGATTTATCAGGGTTGGGGCCTATGTAATGGCCTTTTTTATAGATTCAAATATTTCTTTTGCTTCAACAGTCTGCTTGAAAGACATGATTTTCTTTAACATAAATGTTAGTGGGTTGACAAGATTATAAAATTTTGGGACAAATCTTCTAACAAAGTTAAATCTCCCTAAGAAAATTTGGAGAGCCTTTTTATGACTAGGCAATGGCAATGCCATAATGGCACCGACTCTTTCCAGATCAATGGTTATCCCTTCTTTATAGAAAATGTGACCAAGGATTTTACCTTCATGAGATAAGAATATACATTTCTTGGGGTTAAGAGAAACTCCAAACTCCCTACACTTTTCAAAGACTTTCCTGAGATGAAGGAGATGATCATCTACATCCTTGGAGAACACTATGATTTCATCAAGGTAGACAAGAACAATCTTGTTAATCAACCCTCTAAATGCCATGTTCATGGCTCTTTGAAATGGTTCTCCAACATTTGATAGGCCAAATGGAATTTTCCTATAAGCATAGGTTCCCCACTTTGTGGTGAAGGAAATCTTGAATTGATCCTCCTCTTTCACCATGATTTAGTTATATCCTGAATACCCATCTACGAGAGAAAATATTCCAGAACCAACCACCATCTATAAAATTTGTTCTATAGAGGGCAGTGAGTAATGGTCTTTCAAGGAAGCCTTGTTCAAGTCTTTAAAGTCAACACACAATCTTATTTCTTCATTCTTATTTCATATTGGGACAAAATTAGCTACCTATGATGAGTGCTTAATGGGGAAAATTATACTTTCCTCTATTAACTTGTTCAACTCCTTCTTCATTAGAGGTTTTATGTGATGATTGACAGGCCTTTGTTTCTACCTGACAGGCTTAGCGGTTGGGTTCAACTCAATGGTATGTTGGGCCAAATTAGGATTAAAACCTCTAAGGTATTCAAATTTCTAATAAAATATATCAGCAAATTCATGACAAATTTTTACAAATTTATGCTTCTCTTTTTCATTGCTTACCTTACCAATGCTAAGGGATTTTCCCTCACCAATTGAGGTGGTCTTTGAATCTTCCCCTTTGACTTTTATGTTTTATTTTTATTTTCTAAATTGGTTATTGGGGTTAAAAAGGGAATCCAATGTGACTAGGCCCTTAGGAAGCTTGTTTGTTCTAAGATGAACCACTTAATCTCCATACTACCTCTCCAACTTGTCCTGGTTCCTTAAAAGAAAAATCAGGTTCTTCTTGAAGGAAATTTACATTTTTTTTTCTCATTATCAAACACTTTAAAACTTGTGAAATTATCTGGTACATCATACCTCACTATAACCTTGACATGAGGTTGAATTTTTTCACTCTTTATGTCTTCTGTAACATCAAACCTTTCTCTAACTACAATTATCCTATCAGCATCCTGATTTCCTTTCCTTGGCATGACATGGATGTTGAAGGATTTAAAATCCTCCAAAAAATACCATAATTTATTCTTATATACTTTGATTAGATCAGTCTTGGATGAATTCAACCTTCTGACCTGATTTATAATCAATTCATTGTCTTTAAAGGTCTACAATTTTTTGATATTTTTCTTCCTTTTCCCATTGCAAGCCATGGATGGGAGACTCATTCTGTACTGTGTTATTAGAACAGTTGAATTGGAACCTGAAATTTGATTAATAGTTAACAACCTTAGGGGACATAAGAACCACACCTCTCCCTTCCCCTTGTCTTCTTCTTGACCCATTAAAGAAAATTTTCCAGATGCCCTCATCTTCTTCATCATTTGTCTTGGTCACATTGTGAAGAGGTGTATCCTCTTCATGCATAAAATAGATACCTAGGAAAACTTCTTCAATATCCTTATATAGATCATAATTATAATGTTTATGTGCCCACTCATCAAGTTTCAAGTCAAAAATTCCCCCAATATAAGTTTCTGATTCTTGAGCATCTTGGAAATCCTCTTCATCAAATATTGTACAATTTGCATTGATAGGGCTGGGGGTACAAGGCTCTATATGGTAAGTAGAAATTGTTTCAAACTTAATAGTGGTATTAGTGCCATACCTTTTCTTGAAGAGCATGTGAGACCAATCTACCAATAAATATCCTCAAATATTATTATTTAAATATCTAGATAGACATAGATCAAAAAGTTGAGGTAGATCAATAATGGATGTTTCTTCAGAAACTGAGACATTGGAACATGCATGTAGTGTGAGGCTTAGACCTTTAATAACTCCAATGGTTCCTAATGTTTTCCCATCCAACTACACTACACCTTTTGAAAGAGGCTCATATTTTAGGTCTAGCTGGTCTACAATCTCCTTTGGCATTACTGAGCTGCTTGCTCCAAAGTCAATCATGTAGTTTTGCACTAGATTATTTCCAATTATCAAGGACATGTAGAATGGTGGAGGTTTCATGTTTCGAATTTGTTGCCCTCATTTTGTTGCATTGCATTGGTAAGAGCCTTCTCTTGCTCCTTAGATGGCTCATTTGGCATAGGAAAGTTGGCCATATCATCTTGCAATAAATCTCTGTCCCACAACTACTAATGGTTCCCACATGGAAATGCTCACATTGGGATGTTGAAAGGAGCTAAATGATCCCTTTTTTTTACCTTACTTACAACAAAATTTTCTTGCACTTGGCTTTATATGGAATGCTTTTTAAGTTGACTTTCCATATTTGGAAATGTGTTTGAACTGCCCCCTCCCTGGACTGTCAAAGAAGGTTGAGAAGGAGTCACATCTGATGACTATCCTTGTATCCTATCTCTCTTTCTAGATATGGTATTAGCAGATACACCTTGAGTAAGGGTCTGATTCATTCCACAAAATTATTCTACTTTCTAATTCACAAGTGAAGTGTCACTTTGAGGTGTCTCTTGAGTGACCAACTGCTATTGATCTTCTCCTACAGGTGTATATTGAGAAACAAATGAATTTCGCACCATCAAATCTTTGTTAAAAATGTCATTGGGGCATGTTGCTTGGTTGTGTGGAAAATGATAAGGGAAACACCACTCATAATCTTGTAAAATATTGTTTTGAATAGGAGCCAAATATTGGGATGAGATAGATGCATTGAGATTCTATGGTTGAAAGGGCCTAGCAAGAGGAAAATGGTTTTCATTTATATTTGCAGCTTGGGCTAAAGGCTTGTTTGATTGGTAAAAGGGCTTATTTGGTTGGTGTAAAGTTTGATAAGGTCTGGAGTTTTGGGTTTTCTACCTCTTAATATATACCAACTCATTACCAATTTTTTACAATTGTTTCATTTCCTCTTACAATTCAGCCGAGGTACTTGAAGAAGTGGATGCTTGGCTAGAGCCTTGATTTATTGGGGTTGGGATACGGGATAACTCAAGGGTATGATGGGAATTTAGGTTCTCAATATCTGGGTAAATAGGAATTGGAGTTCTAGGAGCAAGCTTCCCATCCTGAATGAGACAATTTTCAACCTTAATGGTTATTGCATACAACATTGTACCCCCCATAGATTGAATTGTGATAGCAATATCAAAATTTAAAGCTTTTAAATAGTGAATAAAAACACCTTCTAGAGTTTGTCTTACTAATATTGGAATTATTTCACATGTCTTCTAAAATCTGAAATTGAAGTTTGTCATGAGCTCATTGGGATCCCTCTTTATAGTTGTCAATTGTTCAAGAAAGGAGAGGTTATATTCCTTTTCTCCAAATTAATTACAAAGGGTTGTCCCTAGCTCATTCTATTTGGTAATTGATCTTGTTGACAGACTATTGAACCATTGAAAATAGTGTCCCTTAAATGAAGAGTCTAATAGCTTCATAGTTACAGCATGTTCAACAATTTGATGCAAGACACAAACATTGGCTATTTATTGAATATGGTCTACTAGAGTGATATGATTTTCCATAGTAAAGAAAGGGATAATATTTAGTACTGATACTGGAATGGGATTATGGGCATTGAGAGAAAGAGGAATACTACCATTAAAGCTAACAAATGGTAGATTTGTCAGCTGTGTCATTCTAATAGGTCTTATAACTCTAGTGGATAATAAGAAGGGCCTATCAAGAGGTGGTGTGGAAAGGGTTCTATTTGGAGGTGAAGGTGACCTTTGAACTTCTCTTCCTCTTCTTATCCTCCTAGGTGATAGTTGTAGGTACTCAAAATCTCCTTCTTCTGTTGTTCTAGACCTTGTCTAGATTCTTCTCAAAAACTTGAGACACTTTAACTGCTAAAACTAGTAGATATGTTGTTTGGATCTAGTGTTATTGCAGAGCCTAAAAAGGCTAAAATTTTACCAAGATACACACCCAAACTTGGAAAAAAATACATATTAACTTTTGGTCCCACTGGGTGTGCCAAAATTGTTATCACCAAAAAACATCACCCTCTGATTTTTCATCAATGAATGATGAGAAATCAGTGTTTTTGGGGTAACATGGGATTGTCTCAAGGTTTGGGACCATTGAAATTGATAAAAACCTCCAGAGAAGGTTGTTTTCTCTACCTAATCCTAATCCTAAGCTACTCCTAATGAATAAAATGTCTTTATCTACTCCTATTCTAACAATGACAAGGTACCAGGGAGCGAGAAGAGTGCATAAAATGGGAAATCCTACAATAATAGAGGTGATAGCACCAAAAAGAGGGTGGAAAGACAATCTTAAACAAGGGAAAATGAGAGATAATTTAGAAATGATAGGACATGCATAAGTTTCATAGTCCAGAACTCGTTCAAACTACCATTTTCAAGGACACAACAAACTTAAATCCTGCAAAGAGAAAAAAGATGCACATAATACCCACAAATGAAATAAAAAGCATGAAATTGCAACAAAATTCAAGCTAGGGTGGATTGATAGCCACAAAACAAGTGTCATATTTCTTTATAAATATGCACGATACACTACTATGAAGGAGAAAGGCAAGATTCACACACATAAACTCAAATATGAGGTGTGAAACTCATATATGCATATGCAGCCCTTAAAACAGAGTACACAAACATAGCCAGAATGTCTAACCCCTACAAAAGAGTCTCTATTTACCATATACAAAAAATGGGAGAGAGAGGAGAGGTAAATTAGGGGAGAAACCTCAAATTTCGGCCTTCATCCACCAAGAGGATGCTTTAAAATTTTGAAATAATGATGGGCACCCTAATGAGCACATCCCCCATGTCAACTTATTTGTTAAAGAAGCCAACACATAATATCTCACCAAATATGGTTGTTGAGCTACCAAAAATTGCTTATTAATGGCGTGATTGGCGTTTTATTTCTTTTTTACCATCAAACACCATTAATTCATATATTTCATGTGAAAATATTATATCAGAATTGCATAAATTAAATTTGAAATCTTACTCTTCATTCTTGCTATTACAAAGGAAGTATTACACCCATATATATAGGAGAGGTAGTTCCTATATTTAAGGAGAGATAATCTCCATAAATATCTCCACACACAACTCCTAAAATAACTCCATGTTATTTTACGTGAGATTTTGTTTTCTCACAAAACTGATATTGTTAATGAGTTCTTTACTCAACAACTCATAACAATATTTACTCACCCACTCATAATTACATTTACAATAATGTAATTAATTATTACAACACATATTATATTATCCTAGATAATATAATCACTCACATAATATTCTATGTTCACACTACAACATAGATATTCCTAACATTTCCCCCCTTAGTGTGAGCATGGCGTAAGAGCACCTGAAAAACATGAGTATGCAAGAGTTCCATAGTTGCTATTGGATCTTGTTGTATGGATCTTACTACACATGATCACCTCTCTGCGTGAATCTATTCACTGGCTAATCATCTTCCAATGAAGTACAACAATCAGAGGACCGTACAATAGTCAGAGGATCATACATAGAAGCTTCCCTCCTATAAAAAAATGTTCTCAGGATCCAAAATGCACATTCTCTTATTTTCAATATTTGACAAAGAACATGTTTTATTTCTGCACATGTCACTCAAAGAAAACAACTGAAAATATTATTAAAATATGCCACCAATGCTATATGCAACCCCGTCATTGGTGACTGATGAGAGGCCCTAAAATTCCTTCTTCCTCTTGTTCCTCCTTCCTCCAAAAAGTGAACTATTTACCCTAATAATTCCTCATCACTAGGACAAGAAAGTTCCTCATCTTTAGAGTATTCATCCCAATCAGTTTCTTCTTCAACCAAAAGAGATTTTTGATCTATTTTGTCATCAAGTAGATATGTTACCCTCTTTTTAAAGTTCAAGGCTACATGTGCCGATTCATTACAGTAATAACATTTCATTTTACCTTTAAAAGGAAAAGGTTTTGGTTTGAACTTTCCTTTCTTAGATGAAGTACTTGCTTTATTTTGTACATACATTACTTCTTCATATTCTTCATAATTACTCTGATCCAGTAATTTGGAGATTACTCCTTATAATATATAGAATATAGAATTGAATCAGGTACTTTAAAAATTTATATAGAATACCTTTGAACCTCCAAGTAATCCAAGACTCTGTATTAACAATTCAACATTATTGGAAATTGGAGAAAACTTTCAGTAGAAGAATTGATATGAAGAATTTGATAGCTGCATAGTGAAATAAATATTTCTTCAAAAATATGAACTGGGTTCTATTGAAATTTATGCTGTCATTTCTTGACAAACACTTGGTTTTGTGTAAAAAATTATAGAAAAACCCAAATACGGAAAAAAAATATAGAAACTATTCTTTGAGACAGATTTTATCAAGAAAACACTGAAATTTCCCACATTAGACCTAATCTAGTACCAAATGAAAATACTAGATCATAATTGCATAAATTAAATTCAAAATTTTACTCTTCATTCTTGATATTAAAAAGGAATTATTACACCCATATATATAGGAGAGGTAGTTCCTATATTTAAGGAGAGATAATCTCCATAAATATCTCCACAGACAACTCCTAAAACAACTCCATGTTATTTTACCTGAGATTTTGTTTTCTCACAAAACTAATATTGTTAATGAGTTGTTTACTCAACAAATCATAACGATATTTACTCACCCACTCATAATTACATTTACAATAATATAATTAATTATTACAGCACATATTATATTATCCTAGATAATATAATCACTCACATAATATTATGTGTTCACACTACAACATAGATATTCCTAACATCATGATGCCAAAATAAGAGGCTCAAAGATATATTTCCAATGATATAGATTTTGTTCAATTTAGAGTAGGGAATTGAAAGATATAAGCATTTTAATTTTTTCATGTTGGGATGAACGAGAGAATGATGAGAGGCAATGTTTGATTTGCTCATAGGATTACTTTTTCTTGCCTGTCACCTGATTCAACCTTTTCCATTTGTCCATATTCTATTGGGTCTGGTATGGGCCCTTCACTTCCTTTTACTTTTCTTTACTTTTGAATTCCTTTACAAGCTAATAAATATTTTCCATTTTACCTTAGGGGTTTCAAACTATCCTTTAATATTTTCAGTCCCTAAGAAATGTGATTCAATGAGAAGGATCCACATTTCTTCATAATTTTCCTTTCAAATCCCTTTGACTGACTAATTCAAATTATGAGCAAATGGGAAGGCTCCATGTACTTTGCATGTCATTTCTTTTGGTTTCTTCCTCTGAAATTTGTGAACCATTGACCAATGAAATCATTCCAAACCCATGCACTATGTTATAATCTTAATAGCCTCATTTGACAATTGTGAAGTGCAATCCAATGAGAAAGATCCATGCACTTTGCATCGTTAGTCTTTTATTTGAACACCTCTACCAAAAGCAAAAGATTGACCAATGGGGAAGCTCCATATATCTCTCATTGTTAGAACTTGTCAAACCAGCCTCTATCCTTCACAATAGTCAGAATGCAAAAGGAGAGCTAATTAAATGGCTCCATGTGGATTTCAAGTGTCAGCTTTTAGAGTTGTTGGCTTTCTCATTTCAACTTGCTACCTTTTGGGACTTAGAAACATTTTATCTATGAAGTTGTTGTCTCTTGTACCCTTTGACCTTGCTGACCTTCCTGGACCAGACAACCTATGAATTGTGGCTTATTCCTCAAAATTGGAGTCCAAATGATCCCATCGCCTTAAGAATTTCTGGAATTCTGACACCTATCCTACCTCCAGTCGTTGATCTATTGACACATGGCCCTCCTGATGCTGACACTAAATTTGACAACCAAATGAACATCAATCATCTTTTTAAAGCAACCTGACAATGTTTTAAACTGTGCTCCCATGGGTTTTTTTAGTACTAGAAACCAGTGCATTTGGGAAATGGAATTTGATGGCCTCTTTAACGTCACAGACTGGTAAAAATGGCTAAGTCCATTTTTAAACTCTGTTAAAGAAAAAATAACCTAGGGGTAATTTTGGATAGAGTTTCATGATGGAGAAGCAAGAGGAAACTTTTCTCTAAGGACAACAACACCCAAGATCATGAAGGTTGGTTATTATTGGCCCAATATTGTCAATTATTGTTATGCATGGATTAAGAAATGCAAAAAATGTGCATTTTTCATTGGAAAAGAAAGGTTAACATCCCTTCTATTCCACCCCATATTTGTAAACTAACCATTCATGTCGTGGGGATTGGATTTTATTAGAATAATTAATCCACATTCAAGTATGAGTCACAAGTGGATCCCCATAGCCATTGATTACTTCACCAAATGGAAAGAATCAATTGTATTAAAGGATGCAAATGTGGATAGCATTTTTGACTTCTATGAAGGTATCGTAGTTAGGTTTGGTATCCCTTCTACAATAATTTCTTATAATGCCCTAGCTTTCCTTGGCACAAAAATATCCGATTCGGCTATAAAATGGCATATATTTGAGCACCTCTTCAAACTATTACCCCTAAGTTAATAGAAAAGATGAGTCCAAAAACAAGAACCCTTTAAGATCTATAAGGAGGAACTTGGATGAGAATCAAAGGACTTGGCATATAATGTTAAAATCATCCTTTTAGGCTAATAGAATTACTCCTAAAAGGTTGAATGAGAACTCCTTTACAAATTAATTTATGGTAAAGAAGCAAGGTTGTCAATATCACTTGAATTGCTAGCCTTAGAGCTCATCAAACAGCTAGAAATGTTTGAATTTGAGGCCATGGAAGTTAGTTGTGCAAAAATCATGGAACTAGAAGAGTTGAGAAACCAAGAAATGTAAATAATGGAAAAGGATCACATTCAAATCAAAAAACATTTTGAAGAGAAAAAAGTGGCTAGGAATTTCCATGAAGGAAATCTATTCCTAAAATAGGATGCACACAGAGCTAAACCATGAAGGCACTCAATTTTTGATACAATTCGGAGTGGCCCCTATGTTATTTCAAGTTGTAATTCATATGATGCTTTCCAATTGTCAAGATTGGATGGACAAGAGTTACAGATCCTGGTCAATGGGATATATCTCAAGCATTGCTATTGTGCAATACCCTCCCTTGTACATAATAGTTTATTTTTTAATTTCTCGAGGTGATTTTTAGCACATTATTTTATCAGTAGTATAGTTTCCAATTCCCTAAGATATTTGCATAGTGTTTTTTGTCTCTAGGTGGTAGTCCAGTTACAGAGGTCATCATGAAGAAGATAGAATTATTCACATAAGGACAAGAACAAAATTTTTTAATTCACTTTGAAAACATCCAAGAAGATCATCAAATTTCCAAAGGTACTGAATTCCATACCACACATTTGCATCACATCTACCACACTACATACTACCACTACTATAAAATTCCATACCACACATTTGCATCAAATCCAGCTATGGCCCACTATCTTGGCATCATTAGTGTGAGGGAAACCTAAGGACATTATTTCACACACAAGCACATAAAACTACTTGGATTCTAAAATGGTGTGCAGTGCTTGGTACTAAGTTCACTCATCGGGTGACCATCGAGGTTATTTGAAATTCACATATTGCATATTTTATTCAAATATAATGTGTTTGTGAGCTTGTGTAGATAGCTTGTGTGTTTTTTTAAGTTACATGTGTGATCGAAACACTAAGATAAAATTCAGAGTGACAAAGCAAATATTGGAGTGAAGACCCTTAGACCCATAAAAGAGAAGATCATGAAGACTTACATAGACACTAGTGGCGAGAACGAACACTAGTGCCTGATTTCTCCTGTCACACAGAGAACAAAGTTTCAAAACTCGCAACTAGCCACTATTGTATCATTCCCAAGAATATTCACTAGAGACACAGTCCCGACTACCTCTAGATTACACAGGAACCAACTAAATCATATATCCCTCTAATTTTCTTAGAGATCATGTTGTTTAAGTACTTAGCACTTGTATATTTATCATTTGTTACATTAGTTTATTTGTAATTATATTTATATTAAATCATTTAGTGAACCCCACTCTCATTCAAACTCCTTACCCTAGGATCCCAAACCCTCATGGCTAAAAAAAGGAACCCATCTCTTAAGCATGATATGACTTATTGAACATGTAACCTATATTTTATATTGTAGCTACAGAATACAAATTTTATGACCACACTTATAGTCATCAATATGATCCAAAATTCCTCCAACTCCTTAAATTCCAAAATTCTCTTCCATTTGGTTTCCAAACCTATGATATTTTCATAGTTTCCCCTGACCAAAACTTTACCGCATGGTCTCCCTCATTTCCCATAGCCATGAATAATCCTCCGTCTTCCTCTTCTTATACTATGGAAAATGATAACATTAATATATATTATTTGTATGATGATGTTCTTTCTTGTGATAACATGGATGCTAATGACTCTATTTATGATATTGCAAATGTAAATGTGGATAATGATGTTATTACTATTTTTCAAGTTGAATGTGAATCTATTTTTCCTACTACTCTTACTTTTGAATTTTTTTCCAATGATTGTCATGATATCTCTAATGTTAGCACTCCTACTACTTCTTTGTATATTGATGATAATCTTGATGAAATCCTTGCTTCCAAAAATATGACTGATAGTGACTTAGATTCTAATAATGATACTTGACATGTTAGTGATGATGTTTCATCCCTTCAAGTTGTTGAATGTGAATCTACACCTTCTCTCTCTTTTACTTTTGTAAATATTTCTAATGATGACCATGTTGACACCAATCCTACATCTAATATACCTAGCACTATGTCTGATGATCCTACACCTAGTATATTTGTATAGCTTCCACATCCATATTCTCCTCTTACACCTCATCTTCTCATCTTACATATCCATCCCCTCCTTCCACATCCACTCTCCCTTCTCAGGGTCTCATGATCAATCATAATGGAAAGATTCAACCTCTCAATGTACCTCTCACTTCCTTAACCATCCCTTCACAAGATATCCTCTCTCTCATGCATTTTGTTGGTACTTTGAAAACCCAATTCCATACCCTTACCCTTGAGAGTAGAGAATATTATGCATCCATTGATAGTAATTCCCTTCCTAGAAATCCTATTCCTAAGAATATTCACAATTCCTCTTTCCCCAAGGGTTACATCATGTCTACTTTCTCATGTTTTGGTGGCACATGGAATCCCTATTTTCATCTAAAGGATTACCAATTAGCCATGACTTCTTATTCCAATGCTTGATCATTACCCAAAGTCGTAACAACCTTATTGATCATGTTCTCCAATGATATTCTTGTTATCCAAAATGTTCCCCAGCTCTTTTTTTGTGGCTAACTCCTTGTGTTCTTACCTCTCTTGTGCCTCAGTCCACATTTTTTGATTTTAAGGCACTCAAGGCTTTCTAGAAATGGCACCATCCGATAGAGCTCTCTCTCAGCTTTCCAGAAAGGTAAATTTTTCCTCCTAACTCCTTATATTTTTCAAGTTATGGCTCGGCAGAGTTTTTGTGGAAAATTTTCCCATTTGAGGCCCACAGTCAATAGGAAGCTGCCACGTGGCAGAGGAGTTCGGGGGTCGGAGGAAAATTGGAAATTTTTCTAAGTTTGGTCGAAGGTTCAAGTGTAAAATTTTTCCCGCGGGGCCCGCAGACCAATCACAGTGTGACACGTGTCACAAGGGGAGGCACAATAAAAAAATTGGCTAAGTGTTTTCCATGGGTGAATTTTTGAATTTTGGCCCGCAGCCAATAGGAACTCGACACGTGTCGAGGGAGGCTCGTGGGCGTCGGGGGTGAAATGGAAAATTTTGCTAAGTTTTTGTAAAAGTTTCAAAGGCCAAAACCAGCCCGCATAGCCCGCGTCCAATAGCAGTGAGCCACGTGTCTTCGTGAATCAAAGCGGCGGAGGAGAGGGTGGAAATTTCGACTAAGTGTTTTTTGGCTGAGTTTTTTAAAAGGGGTGAGTTAGAGGGTTGGCCCGAGCCAACCGGAGGAGGACACGTGTCCTAAGGAGAAGGGGAGTGCGGAGCTCAGGGAGGACTTAGAAAATTTATCAAAAGTTTTGGCCTAAAAACTAAAAGGTAAAGGTTCTCCCCGTGCCCCTGTCGATGAACCAAATGATGCCACATGTCCCAAGTGGTGGGGCGTAGGGAGAAAATGGGAAATTTTCCCAAAGTATAAAAAGGTCAAATTTTCAAAGAAAAACCCGCGGAGAAGAAAGGAGAGAGAATTGCGTGATGAATCAGAGCTTACCATGTGGCATCCGACCAGCGGAGCATGGGAAATTTTTGAAAATTTTTCCAAAGACAAAAAAGAGGTAAAATTTGAAAATTTTTCCTACAGATCCGTTTTTGGGCCGTTTTTGCCCTAAATCTTCAAATGATCATATCTTTTGATCCAAAGCTCAGATTTTCACGTTCTTTATATCATTGGAAAGATGTTAAAATTATCTACATGATTCCATAGTCAATTTCTAATTTTGGTTTAGTTTGGAGAGAGAAAATTCAAAAACGGTTCTAGTACGTGTCCATGGCCAGAAATGACATTTCAACAACCAAATTTAATACGTCGCATTCTTCTCCAATATGGTCAAAAATGATAGGGTATGGGTTTATAAGGTCCTCCATGCTGTTTTAATGCATTTTCCATCAATGAGGAATGGGCTCCCATGTTTGTTACATTTTCTCTCTCCTAGGCTCGACCCATGCATTGTAAAAGCCAGATTTGGCTCATTTCTTGAGGGTTGAACACTTTTTGGCATTGAAAACTTCTTCTTTCACCTCTAGCAAGTGATAGTTATAAGAATCATACCTTTTTCACAGTTTGTAACAGGTTTATACCTCTTTGATGGTGGAATGCAAGAGATTTTTTCATGAAATTGACAGTGCAAACTCTGTGAATGCTTTCAGTCCTCTGTTTGTATTGTTTTACTTCATTTCAAGACCTCTAATTACATCTATCAGCTTGTGTATGTTTTCCCTTGTTGCATTTCATGAATTTGTGTCTATTTATATGGCAAGAAATGTTTCACCACTCCTTTTGGTGCATCACCATCTTTAGTTTAGTTTCATTTTTGCATTTTTATCCCTGTCTCCTTGCAATCTAGGGTAGAATTAGGATTAGAACCTATGTAGTTGTGTAAAATATAGATATAAATCAGAGGATTTTGAGGAACTAGCCTCTAATATGGAGATTCCTCTCTCATTTTCACAAGTCCCACACTTTGAGAGAGGTTTCCATGTTGTGCAATCACATTGGATGCTCTAGAATCAACTTAGAAACCTAATTTGCATTCAGGGGTGCTACTGATTTGCAACAACAGTTTGGCACGCCCGGTGGGACCTTAGAGGTCTCATTTTTACTGCAGCAAAGTTGATGTGCATCTACTACAATTTTCTTTCTTGAAAAGAGCTATAATTTGCATATCTGGTGACTCCAAAGGGAAGAATGAACTAGTTTTAGCAGTGTAGGCCTGAAAACTCATGAGAAGAATCACCACAAGGTCAAGAGTTGGAGGAGAAGAAGTGCTATTTGAATACCTACAGTTATCTCCAAGAAGAAGGCAAAGAGGAAGAAGGATTCAAAGGTCTACATCTCCACCAAACATAACTCTTTCAACTCCTCCACCTGGTAGGCCTTTCATTCAGTCAACAAGGGTTTTAAGACCAATTAGAATGGCACAAAACAACCCCTATGTCAACTTCATAGGCAGCAGCCCACTTGCCCTCAATGCACAACATCCAATTCCTATTACAGCCTTGAAGAACATTCCATACTTCACCAGAGAAAATCAGACTACTCCAGGTGATCATGTTAAGGATATTGCTAACCTTTGTGTAATTCATGAAATCAATGAGATGCAAGTGGCTGTCAAGTTGCTGGCATCTTCATTCAAGGGGAAAGCATTGCAATGGTTTAGAAGCCTTGGAGCTGGTTCTATCACAAATTGGAATCAGCTGTGTATAGCACTTCATGAGTAATTTGGAGAGAAGGGAGACAACTTGTCTCTTTTGGAGCAGCTGACAACCATCAAGAGAGCTCCCAATGAACAGTTGACCGATTTCAACTTCAGATTTCAAAAGACTTGGGAGAGAATTCCAGTGGCAGTCAGGCCAACAGCAAAAGGTGCTTTTCTCTATTATCTCAAAGCTCTAAATTCTCATATATCTATGTTGATTCAGTCCATGGGAGGCATAACTATCCCTATGGCTTATAATATTGCCATTAGGGCTGAAAATTGTTTGATCCAATCTGGAAAACTAGCCCCTAGACCTCCCATGCCATTGTTTCCAAGTTTAGAGAGTCCAAACACTAATCAAGCACCTAATTTGACTCCTTCCACTCCCAGAAATTAGAGTTCAAATGAATCTTCTACTTCATCTCCAAGTGCCCCAAATGAGCTTCAAGAAGTCATGAAGCAACTGCAAAACCTAGGCAATGAGCTGGTTACTCTCAAGAGGCAACAAGCCCAAGGTTTTGGACATTCTTACTAGCCCCAAGCTCAGCCTAACAGGTAGCCATACCAACCACAAAGACCTCCTAATCTAGCTGCAAATGTAAATCAAACAAGGCCTCCTGCCAATAGACCATTTCAGCCCTATAATCCTAATGCCATATCTGCCTCTAAGGCATTGGTGCCAACACAAAACAACGTTGCTCAAGAGTATGATTGGTGTTTTCCATTCAATGAACCTCATAACCAATCTATGTGCTTCAATGGTGCTTTGAATCAAGAATTAATGGTGACAACTACTGGTGTGGAGGGTGAAGGCAGTCAAGGAAACAACCAACAACAAGAAACATTCCAATAGCAATCAGCCCCAAATGACACCACATTGGTAAACTGGCAAGCAGAAGATTTCTGTGGCATGAATCAAGTAGTTTCTCAAGGTGTTGCAGCCAACACAAGGTAAAAAAGAAGGAATTTGGGTGAAGAACAACCATTAACTCCAACCAATCCACAACCTTCCATGGCTCCACAAATGGTTGGCAAGCAATATCTAATTTCAAATGCACAAGGGAAGCCAAGAATAGCTCCTAGACCAACTCAAATACCAGTTATTGCTGCCCACGTGCAAGGAGTGAATGTATAACCAAAGGGATAGCAAAGAGATCCTTCATCACCATTCAGTATCATTGATCAGATGAAGAAGACAAATGTTAATATATCAATGTGGGAATCCCTATCTATCCTAAGCCAAATAGACTTGTTACAAGCTGCCATGAAGGACTGGCCAACTTTGAATCAGCAAGTTCAGATGCAAGAGAAAGTGCTCACAAATGCTACCCCCTCCTTTCTATGTTGAAGCCCCCTCCTTTCTATGTTTCATTAATCATTGGAAATCAGTTAGTGCACAATTGCATGATAGATTCCGGGGCAAGTAGCTCAGTGATGCCTAAACAAATATCTGATCAGCTAGGGCTCCAGTATGAAACCATATCTAAAGGGGTAGTATAGCTGGATGGGACAATAGTAACAACAGTTGGGGTGATTAGAAACTTGAGTCTTACCTTGCATGCATGTCCAAATGTTGTTGTTTTACAAGATGTATCAATCATAGACCTTCCACCACTCTTTGCCCTATGCTTGTCAAGGGACTTCACAGCCAAGATTGGAGGATATTTGTCTGTTGATTGGTCACACATGTTGTTCAGAACAAGGTATGGAACTAAGGCTACAATCAGGTCTGAACCTATTGCAAACTTCCACATTGAGCCTTACACTCCAAGTCAGATCAACGCCAATTGTTCAGCATTTGATCAAGAAGACCACCCAAGCACCGATGAAGGTGACACCAAGGTTAGAAGCATCTCAGATCTAACTCTTGATTAATGGGAAAACAAGGTACATGCTTTTGATCCTTATCAAGAAGTGGAAGAATCTGAGCTAGGGGTCTATTGCATACATGAAGAAAATCAGCCTATTGCTAGAATCATCAAGTCAAACCACAAGGATGACAATGAGGTATGGCAACTATTTTTTGATGGATCAAGAAGTAGACAAGGTGTAGGAGGTGGAGCCATGCTTGTTTCACCTCAAGGAGTTAAGTACTATTCAGCTTTTAGATTTCAGTTTGCATGCTCCAATAACACTATTGAATATGAAGCCTTGGTGCAAGGGATGCATTGGGAAATCAAGAAGAAAATAAAGAACTTGTAAGTCTTTGGTGATAGTGAATTGATTGTAAATCAGGTCAAGGGACAACATGCTACCAAGAATGATCTACTCAAGTGCTACAAGAACAGGGTATGGGACCTCATGGAAGATTTTAAGGGTTTTGGCATCAAATCCATTCCTAGGAAAGAGAATCAAGTTGCTGACAGGCTTGCAGCAGTAGGGGCAGCCTTTGACATTGTGGAAAGCATTCAACAAGAAAAGGTATAGCCAAACATCCACGTGATTGTGAGGCCTTCAGTGCTAGATAACAATGTCAGTTGGAAAGTGTTTGAGAATGACCAGTAAATCATCCATTTCTTGTAAGAAGAAGCTGAGTTCTCAGCTAAGAATCAAGAAAAATTGGAAGAGCAGTATGGAGACCAAGTGGTACAACTAAGAACTAACAAGCTACCCAAGGGACTTATCACTTTGGAGTCCATTTTTAATCCCAATGATCATTTTAGAAAGGAGAAAGCAAACATTCAGGTCAAGAGAGAGGATTCAGTATCCATCTTGGTAGAAGAGAACAAACCATTACAAATTGGAAAGATGACAACTGAACAAGAAAGGTATGAATTCATACAGCTGTGTCAAGAATTCCCAGATGTGTTTTCTTGGAGCTACGAAGATTTGAAAGGTTTCAATCCCAACTTAGCTTAGCATACCATTGAATTGGATCCAAATACTAAGCCTGTCAGGTAGAAACAAAGTCCAGTCAATCCACACATGGAGCCTGTCATGAGGAAAGAATTGGACAAGCTGATTGAGTCAAGAATCATATTCCCAATCAAGCATTCTAGTTGGGTTGCCAACTTAGTTCCAGTCAGAAAGAAGAGTGGGGAGATCAGATTGTGTGTTGATTTCAGAGACTTAAATAGAACATCTCTCAAGGACCATTACCCACTCCCTTTCATGGAGAAAATCTTGCAAGTTGTGGCTGGCTCCGAGAGGTTTTCACTACTTGATGGCTACTCAGGCTACAATCAGATTATGGTGAAGGAGGAAGACCAGTTCAAGACAACCTTCACAACCAAATGGGGAACTTTTGCATATAGGAAAATTCCATTTGGGCTGTCCAACGCTGGTGCTACCTTCCAAAGGGCAATGGACATGGCGTTCAAAGGTTTGATTAACAACGTGGTGCTGATTTACCTTGATGATATCACTGTTTTTTCCAAAAATGCAGCAGACCACCTCTCTCATTTGAGACAAGTTTTCATGAGGTGCAGGAGATTTGGAGTGTCTTTAAATCCTAGAAAGTGTATCTTTCTTGCACATGAAGGAAAGCTCCTTGGCCATATTGTCTCCAAAGAAGGATTAGCAATTGATCTAGAGAGGGTTGAAGCCATAAGAGCACTACCATTGCCAAGCCACAAGAAATCCCTTCAGAGTTTCTTGGGGAGGATAAACTTTGTTCAGAGGTTTGTCCCAGATTTTGTAGCCCTTGTCAAGCCCATCACCAAAATGTTAAAGAAGAGCATGGCTTTCAAGTGGACAACAGAAGGCAAGGAGAGTTTTGAAGCAATCAAAGAAGCCATTTCTCAAGCACCAACTCTCATCAACCCAGACTTCTCCAAGGATTTCATCCTCTATGCATTTAGAGGTAATGACACTATTTCTGCCATTTTGGTACAGCAGAACAAGGATAATGATGAGAAGCCAATTGCCTTCTTCAGCCAGAGCCTAGATGACTATGAGGTGAAGTACTCTTTTATTGAGAAGCATGTGCTGCAGTAAACAGAAGCTTGAAGAAATTCAAGCATTTAGTCTCAAACAACAAGGTCCAGTTGCTGGTCTCACATGCTGGGGTTAAGGACTTCCTCCTCAACAAAGATTTGAATGAGAAAAGGGCAGGTTGGATCACCCGTGTCATGGAGTATGACATTGAGATCAAGATCACCAAGCTGGTAAGAGGGAAAGGATTGTGTGAGTAGCTGGTTTTGGGGAAGCAAAAAGAAGTATGCAATGAAGAAGAGGCTGTTTTGACAGGTTAGGACATCCATGAGCCAAGTGGCAATCAAGAAGAAGACAATGCTACCCCCACTCCTTCCTGGACCCAAGGTATTATACACTTCCTAAGCACAGGCCTATGCCCCCTGGAGATGAACAAGACCCAAAGAAGACACTTCATATTGTAGGTTGTCCCATATGCCATTGTTGATGGAGTTTTGTTCAAGAAAGATGTGAATGGAGTGCTGATGAGATTCATTAGCACAAATCAGATTCATAGGGTGTTGGAAGAGTTCCATGGTGGACCAGCTGGTGGTCATTTTGCACCAAGAGTGACAGCTCTAAAAATCATGAAGGCTGGTTATTATTGGCCTAAAATTTTCAGTGATTGCTATGCATGGATTAAGAGGTGTAAGAATTGTGCATTCTTCATAGGAAAAGAGAGACTTGCTGCCCTTCCATTGCATCCAATCTCAGTTGACCAGCCATTCATGCAATGGGGTTTGGACTTCATTGGAGTCATTAATCCCAATTCAAGTCAAGGGCACAAATGGATTTTAACAGCCACGGACTACTTCACCAAATGGACTGAAGCAGTATCACTCAAAGAAGCAAATGAGTCCAGCATCTTAGACTTTTATGAGGGGATAGCGACCAAATTTGGTATACCTGCTACAATAATCTCAGATAATGCATTGGCATTCATTGGATCCAAGGTGACTTAGTGGGCTGTCAAGAACGGGATCTACCTAAGCACTTTATCAAACTATTACCCTCAAGGTAATGGCCAGGACGAGTCTACAAACAAGAACTTGTTGAGGATCATTAGGAGGACTCTTGATGAGAATCAGAGGTCTTGGCATACCAAACTGAAATCAGCCTTATGGGCTGATAGGATAACTCCCAAGAGATCCACAGGTAACTCTCCACTCAAACTTGTCTATGGAAGAGAGCCAATCTTGCCCATGTCACTTGAGTTGCCAACATTGGAACTCATTAAGCAATTAGAGTTGCTAGAGTTTGAGCCCATGGAGGTGAGATATGCAGAGTTGATGGAGCTGCAGGAGGTCAGAAATCAGGCATCCCAAGCAATGGAAAAGGATCAAGCTTTGATCAAAAAGACCTTTGATAGGAAGGCCAAGGATAGATCTTTTCAGGTTGGAGATCTAGTGTTGAAATGGGATGTGGATAGAGAAAAACTAGGAAGGCATTCAAAATTTGATGCCATTTGGAGTGGCCCATACATGGTCACAAAGTGCAAGAACAACAATGCTTTCCAATTGGCCTCATTGGATGGTGAAGAACTGCAGATTCCAGTCAATGGAATCTATCTCAAGCGTTGCTTCTAGAGGGAAATTTACCACCTTGTAAATATTAGATTATATTTTCATTCCTCCAAGTGCTTGTGCACATTGTTTTGCTGTAGGTTAGTTTTGCTTTCCCTAAGTGCTTTGGCACAGCTTGCTGTCCCTGGAGATGTTTTGCAGTCCTTGCTTCCATCATGTGATATTCCATCTTCCTCCTTGCACATTCTAAGTCAGTTGGGGTTCTAAATAGAATATTTGATGGCTCCATGCCCAATGGACTACTTCAGGCTACTGGTACTTTCATCTAGCAGGCAGATGACCCCTCTGAGTCGCCAAAATTGTTATCCAAAATGTGCCCCAGCTCATTTTTTGTGGCTAACTCCTTGTGTTCTTGCCTCTCTTGTGCCTCAGTCCACATTTTTTGATTTTAAGGCACTCAAGGCTTTCTGGAAATGGCACCATCAGATAGAGCTCTCTCTCAGCTTTCCAGAAAGGTAAATTTTGCCTCCTAACTCCTTATATTTTTCAAGTTATGGCTCAGTGGAGTTTTTGTGGAAAATTTTCCCATTTGAGGCCCGCAGCCAATAGGAAGTTGCCACATGGCAGAGGAGTTCGGGAGTCAGAGGAAAATTGGAAATTTTTCCAAGTTTTGGTCGAAGGTTCAAGTGGAAAATTTTTCCCGCGGGGGGGCCCGTGGACCAATCACAATGTGACACGTGTCACAAGGGGGAGGTGCAATAAAAAAATTGGCTAAGTGTTTTCCATGGGTGAATTTTTGAATTTTGGTCCGCGGCCAATAGGAACTCGACACGTGTCGAGGGAGGCTCGCGGGCGTCAGGGGTGAAATGGAAATTTTTGCTAAGTTTTTGTAAAAGTTTCAAAGGCCAAAACCAGCCCGCATAGCCCACGTCCAATGGTAGTGAGCCACGTGTCTTCGTGGATTAAAGCGGTAGAGGAGAGGGTGGAAATTTTGACTAAGTGTTTTTTGGCCGAGTTTTTTAAAAGGGGCGAGTTGGAGGGTTAGCCCGAGCCAACAGGAGGAGGACACGTGTCCTAAGGAGAAGGGGAGTGTGGAGCTCGAGGAGGATTTTAGCAAAGTTTTGGCCGAAAAACTAAAAAAAGGTTCTCCCCGCAGTCGACGAACCAAAATGCCACGTGTCCCAAGGAGAGAGAATAAAAAGGTCAAATTTTCAAAGAAAAACCCCAATTGCAATGAATCAGAGCTTGCCATGTGGCATCCAACCAGCGGAGCATGGGGAATTTTTGAAAATTTTTCCAAAGACAAAAAAGAGGTAAAATTTGAAAATTTTTCCCGCCGATCCGTTTTTGGGCCGTTTTTTCCCTAAATCTTCAAACGATCATATCTTTTGATCCAGAGCTCAGATTTTCACGTTCTTTATATCATTGGAAAGATGTTAAAATTATCTACATGATTCCATGGTCAATTTCTAATTTTGGTTCAGTTTGGAGAGAGAAAATTCAAAAACAGTTCTGGTACGTGTCCATGGCCAGAAATGACATTTCAACAACCAAATTTAATACAGAATGGGTCGCATTCTTCTCCAATATGGTAAAAAATGATAGGGTATGGGTTTGTAAGGTCCTCCATGTTGTTTTAATGCATTTGACATCAATGAGGAATGGGCTCCCATGTTTTTTACATTTTCTCTCTCCTGGGCTCGACCCATGCACTGTAAAAGCCAGATTTGGCTCATTTCTTCAGGGTTGAACACTTTTTGGCATTGAAAACTTCTTCTTTCACCTCCAGCAAGTGATAGTTGTAAGAATCAGACCTTTTTCATAGTTTGTAACAGGTTTATACCTCTTTGATGGTGGAATGCAAGAGATTTTTACATGAAATTGACAGTGCAAACTCTGTGAATGCTTTCAGTCCTCTGTTTGTATTGTTTTACTTCATTTTAAGACCTCTAATTACATCTATCAGCTTGTGTATGTTTTCCCTTGTTGCATTTCATGAATTTGTGTCTATTTACATGGTCAAAAAATGTTTCACCACTCCTTTTGGTGCATCACCATTTTAGTTTAGTTTCATTTTTGCATTTTTATCCCTGTCTCCTTGTAATCTAGAGTAGAATTAGGATTAGAACCTCTGTAGTTGTGCAAAATATAGATATAAATCAGAGAAGTATGAGGAACCATCCTCTAATCTAGAGATTCCTCTCTCATTTTCACAAGTCCCACACTTGGAGAGAGGTTTCCATGTTGTGCAATCACATTGGATTCTCTAGAATCAACTTAGAAACTTGATTTGCATCCAGGGGTGCTGCTGATTTGCAACAATAATACTAATTTACCTAATGGTTCTATTAGTACATATTATGATATGGAGGATTTTTTCTTGGATGTTTTATTTCTAATAATGGTCCTAAAGTTACATATGAACTCTTTCCTTCTTTGCATTAAGGAAAGAAAGAAAAAATCTTAGATTACATTTTACCCTTTAATTCTTGCATGCATCAGTTATTGTTTCAACCTACGGATCTAGAAATGAAATTTATCTTTTTTCATGGCTTAATTCCTCCATTAAAAGAAAATATTTTTTATGATACAATTGATTCATTTACTCTTCTATGATATAAGTTTATTGATTTAGAAAAGTACTTAATTACGGATCATGTTATAATAATCCCTTCTACTTATTACTCCTCCCTTACGTACTAAGTCTTATCCTCTTCCACATATTGACCCTCCTCCACGGTCACCATATTTTTATCTACGTAAACATCTCCCTTCCACAACACCATGTCAAAATTCACCTAAGTATTCTCCACCTCCCACTCGTGAGCGATTGTAAGTTCCACATGATGTTAAACCACATGATGTCTTGTGTGCCTTACTTGATAAATAGTTAATCCATTTACCTTCCAACTAGCATCATCACCCTCTTTAATTGCACCACCATCATGACCATCCTTTCTATAATTTTCACCACACCAATGGCCACCATGAAAATAATTACTATGCTCTCCATGATCAAATATAACAATTAGAATATAAAGGTGTCATTGCTTATCGTTACTACTCTTGCAAGTTCTCTCTCTCTCCTATTTCACATAAGTGCACTGCCACCTTCATTATGTTATTTTATTCACCTCCACCCAAGGTTATCATTTGTCTACCTCATAAGGTTATCATCCATCCACATCCTCCAATTGACCCATCTATAGCCACATCATCTCACCCTCCACACATTTCTATTGTATATAATTGGCTTCTTAAGTATACGATCCGAAAATCGAGGTCAAAAATTTTAATATTTTTTTTTACGACCTTTGGACCCCTATAGGCTTATTAAAAATTACCATTAAAAATTACTCTGTTTTAAGTAAAACAATCCAAAATAATGTAATAATATAAATGACACTGCACACGGATTGATTACAGAGTTCAGCAATAGCCTATGTCTCTGGATTCATTATTAGAACCATTCCATCTAGTCAAAATTTGTAAGTAGTAATGTTATATCTTACAATAAAACCTAATGGAACTTTAGTTACCTATAAAGTGCTCTAGCCTTTTGAAGAACACCAATGATCAATAATGGTCCGTCCTCCACCTTCCTAGTGAACAATAATCCTACAAAACTTGATAGTGCCTTCTCAGGTAGATTTTTGCAAGATTCCCATATAGCTCTTCCTATCAACAATTTCTAGGATTCGCAAATAAAAGTGTGGCGCTATGCAGCCAATGGGTGAGGTTTCCAATAACTGACCAATTTTTTTCAATTTTCCTATTAAAAACTTTATTCGGCCATTTGAGCCTTCAAAATCCTATTGAATATTAAATTGGAACTTATGGTTTACAATTCTCTTTGTAGAGCTTTCAAATTAAATCAAGGCCTTTGTAATATAACTTTGAAGCCACCTACCGATTAAAATATCCTTAGCCACCTTTGAATAGGGCTTTTCAAGTCAAAGCTTCAATGGTGTCGAAATTGCATTGAAAGCAATGGGTTTGAACTCCCTTTTATAAGAAAAAGGGCACCTGAAATATAAGGTTTTTAAAACCTTATCCACGTATGTGGTCTTTCGGATTGTCTTATAACCATGATATGGGGCCTTCAAATTTTCCCCAGCCATTTATCCAGGCTATGTGTAATTTTATATGGGGTTTGGATCCCATATGGTATTATGTACAAATCTTTGACCATTTTTACCATATGCAAGTGGCTTTTAAAATGGTATGGCCATGTTAGGACTATATTCACGTGGGTTAAGCCATCATCCCATTTTTCCTCTAATTTTGTGGGCTACATAATTTAGATTAATTTTTGTTTGTTTCGATGCCAGTTGGTCCGTCAAGTTTGTGGATCCTGTCAGTTGCTTAGAAGCTAATGATAGTATGCACGTGGTAGGTTATGTTGACCACCAATAACTGTTGTGTTAAACATTGAGTCATGTGATATAAATATCTCACCATATGAGTGGTTTCCAAGATAATCCTGAATTACATTAGCAATTGAATTGACATAGTTGATCCAAAGGTTAATATAGAAAATTCGACCATGAGATCATCTATGTGGAAAATTATCTTAAATATGGAAAAGATTATAAACCTTTTTGACGTTGGTAAATCATAAACCCACTTTTCATCCCATGGCCTAATTGAATTCGATAGCCAAGTGTCTGAAATAAAGATCCACGTGGTGGGTTGAGGGTCAACAACATGTCAAATGATAATATCGGGAGCTCCTCATAATGTTCAAGCTCCCATCTTGTTGTTTGACAAAACTTGAGCTCATATCTTATTCCCACACGCACTATAATTTTTCACCTTCAAAGACCAAAGGTGGATCAAACCAAACTGTCAATCCTCTTTTAACGTATCTTGCCAACTACCACATGTCATCTTGCCATCGGTCCATGTTTCAACTTCTTGACCATGGTTGACTTTCCAGTTGACCAAACTTTGACCAGGCCACCATTTGCACATACATACTTTGTTTTCAACATTCAAATAGTCATCGGAAAAATCTTTCATAGTCAATCTTCCATACTGTAGTGATCCTAGGAGATTTAGGGAACATCCTTTCCTCCATAATGTCCTCCGGAATCACACCTCCCAACGGGAAAGGATTTTTGTCCCTAAAATATTGTAAACTTCAAATCACCTTGCTGAGAAGAGATCTACGCAGCATATTCTGCCAACTCCACAATCAAAAACTTATAGTTCAAACTCTAGGACCTGTGGCACTTGGGCTCACTGCCTCCTGCTACAACACTTTGATATCCAAAGAAGACCTCCATGCCTCCACTAAGTTTCCCAATGCAACCTCAATGCTCCCAATGTTCAGTTCTAAGCTTCAAGATATCTAGCAAAAAGGATCACCCTTTTACTCTATAACACAACTCCTATCTCAGAGTTGATTCCTTAGAATCCAAACTAGTCTGAAGGAAATCCATGCTACGTAGAGCTAAGAGTGATCCGATGTTAGTGATGGATAATGACTTACCAGGTACCATCCTACTAGAGGGCCATAAGAGACTCTAAACAGAATGAAGATGTGACCTGATGTCACGTCCCTTTCCAGACCTCAACACTCTCATTGCACAGTGCTAAGTCCTTATTTTAAGACCTAAATGCTTCCATAATGTGGTGCTAAGTATTGATGATCGAGCTAACATTCTGCAAATGCCTCTACACTGAAATGATCCGATGGCTATCGTGAGCTCAATAATGGTGACTGCAACGTTGCTACACAGACTTCTACCTCTACACGATACAAAGGCTCTAGTTGATGATGATTATCAGGTACCATTCTGTTGCATGGTCACAATACCTCTACATATAATGAAGTTTTGACCTATTGTCATATGCCAACAATGTTCAGCTACCATTCTCCTGCACAGTCACAATGCCTCTACACAGAATGAAGTTCTGAGATGACACCAATGAGCTCAATTATTTGCACGTATGGCTGACATATCTCCAAGATTAATATGAGTTAAATTATGTATTCAAGTTGTAACATGCACTCAAAAGCTAATTAGGAGATATGTTTGGAGTATTAATCAAATTTTATAAGTAATAAAATCCACTGAGTATGGTAAACCTTTCTCTCAACATTTTCTCATGAAATATGATCTCTAAACAAATACTACATACTATTCATCAATCTGAATTATGCAATATATAATTGAAAAATTGTTGACTTACCCATTTTAAAGGAATTTCACTTTAAGGTATTACTTGGTCTTGGGTTGAATTGTCAATTGGTGGTGGAGTAGAAACCTCCTTTTCCTTTGCAATAAGCCTCCATTCCATCTTTGGCTTACCATTACTCTGATGGTGAGATGGATGAAGTTTCCAATAATTGTCCACCCGATGCCCATTCCTCTCACAATGAGAAAAAAAAATTCCTCTTAATCTCCTTCTTCTGGGATGAGGAACTCTTTCTGCCATTTCTCGACTCTGCATGATGAGATTGGTCTTTCTATTTTTCGTGTTCTTCACGAACGACATCAACTTCTTCATCAATGTCCTTATTTTCCAGCATCTAGCCACATAATGGTTATACAATCCACAAAAATTACATGGAAAGGCATTCCACATTTTCTCAAAATCATAACCATACTTCTTAAGCTGAAAAAAGTGGATCAAAAGTTTTATCGTGCTTATGATTATGGTAAGAAACTAGAGGCAAAATTTCATTACCTCTTTGCTGATTTCTCTTACCATATCCTACCTGTGATGACAAAGCACAAGTTTCCTTGCTCAGGATCTTCTTACAGGACTAGTGGGGTATTCACTTTTCTTTTAGAATCTTATCTCCCATCAGCATTCTTGGAGCAATCTCCAATTTTCCATTTCCACACTAGAAAAACCCAAACCTCCAAAAGGAGGATGATCCTCAACTTATATTTGGTTAGCAATGCCTTGGCCATGTTTACCAAGACATCTTCCATCAAATCCCATTTTACCTAATAATTTGGATTCAATTCCTCTATTATTCCTTTCAAATGAACCAAATACATCAATACCTAAATCCAAAACCGAATGGGAGGAATAAGATTCATGTGGTGAACAACTTACAATGCACTCATCTGCCATGGTCTATGCATATGAATTTGAAGTTATTTCCTTTCTCTGATCACCACACTGCAACCTTGCCAAGAGCTCATCCTTGGTTTTTAGTTCTGATTTCAAGTGAGCATTCTCCTCTTCCAAAGAGTAATACATTGATCGTAAGAGAAAATTATCTTCCTAGATCTGGTGATTGTATGTCTCAATTTCTTCGAGCTTCATCTGTTTGGACATCTTGCTCATGGTGCAACTGTACTTGTTCAATCACACTGAACTACTGCACAACTAAATCAATCACACGGTCAAATCAACTGATTCTGATACAAAACTTACTAGGATATTAGCAATTTTTCAAGCCAATAACCTACTTTGATACCAACTTAATCTGAAAATCTAGGTAAAAAAAATGTAACTTTTTTTTAAATGACCTTCGGACCCCTATAGGCTTATTAAAAATTATCTTTAAAATTTACTTTGTTTTAAGTAAAACAATCCAAAATAATGAGAATATAAATGAAACTACACATGGATTGATTACAGAGTTCGGTAATATCCTATGTCTCCGGATCCATGTAATTCAAATCATTCCACTAGTCAAAATATGTAAGTACAATATTATTTCTTACAATAAAACCTAATGGAAATTTACTTTCCTATAAAGTTGATCTAAGTCCTTTCGAAGAACACCGATTAACAATTGTTCCATCCTCCACCTTCCTAGTGCCCAATAATGCCTCTCAGAACATGATTTCCTTCCAAATTTTTTAGCAAGTAATGCCCTATGGATCTCCGGTCAACAATTCTGGGCTTTATAAATAAAAGTGTTGTGCTATGGGCCAATTGGTGAAATTCTAAGAAAATTTTCTTTTCATAGCATTAAAAAATTCAGCCATTTGAGCCTTCAAATCCTTAGTTGAAGCCTCTTGTCTTCTTATGGTCTCCTCAACACAGAGCACGAGAGCTCTTTAAATAATACTGTGCCCTTTGTTATCTCCATCGATCCACCTGGAAATTTGGTTGGTGGGTGCACCTTACGCCCATGAGATCATGGGTTCAAGTCATAACGATTACATTTTGGGCGGTATTTTTCATTGAAACGTGGGTTTAACTCCCACATTGAGCGGGAGATATGTTTAGCTAAGGTTTTTTAAAAACATTATCCACCGTCCTTTCACGTGGTATCTACCATGCATGGGCCTTTATGTTTTCCCCACCATTTATCCACCTAAATAGATCTTGCATATATGGGGGTTGGTGGATTTATATGGGTTTGTACATAGCCCGACCACTTCACATATAAATGTGGTTTAGATAAGCCGGAGCATGTTGGATCCTCCCATGGGTTGGCTCACCCACCATGCTAATCTTTGTGGAGAGTTGGGAATTTTTTTTTGTTTGACCACCAAGATTTGTTTCCAACGAGTTGCTAGAAGGTAAGATGTATGCATTGGTAGATAATGTTGACTTGCCAATCGTGGATAAAATACCAAGCAATGAGGGAAATAGCTCGATCCAAGCTTAGCTTGGATATCTCAAATTACATTAGAAATTGCATGACATAGTTACAAAGGTTAATATGAAATTCGACCATGTAAATATTGTGGCAAATAATATAATTGAATATGGCAAAGATATAAAGTGACTTGGAAAATGTAAACCACTTGTCGAGTCCCGATAAGCTAAACCACTTGTCGATCCCGATAAGCTAATCAGGTTAATTTGATTCATGGTGGAAAGCCACGTGGGTGGCTTTGAGGACCCACAATGTCGATGATAATATCATAGTCCTCATGGTGGTCGGGCTCCCTTCCGTTACAAAAGTTAACCCTCTTATTCCTGCATACTATAATTTTTCACTGTTGAAGACCGGTGGATAAACCAAAACTTCAATTTTTTCAAACATATCTTATTGCCACGTGTCATCTTTCCAATTGGTCCATGTTTGGACCTGTTGACCATGGTTAACTTTTCAGTTACCCAAACTTTGACTAGCCACGTAATGTGCATACGAACTCCAGTTTTGACGTTTTTAAATAATCGTCAGAAAGCTCTCAGAGTCATATTTTGCACTATAGTGATCCTGGGAGATTTAGGGAACATTTTTCCTCCATATTGACCTCTTGATCACCTTATAAACATTATTTTAAATCCCCTCATTATATAATTGTCAACGCATTATTAGTTTATTCTTGTATCTTATCTGATTCACATTGCCATCTGTACTTATTTACCACATTACATCACCTACATACATTTCTATTTATCATATGCTATATTATTTCACTCACATTCATATGCCATTCATATCCACTATTTTACTTACAAAATTCTTCCACATCATAACATATGTCCATAATCAACAATACATATATTCAATCAACCATTCCAACAATGAATATAGAATCTAACTAACTAAATAATCACTACCAAGTTTAAATAATAATCATCACATATACAACACATATCAACAACCAATGCAAAATCAACACACACACACACACACACATATCATCATCATCAAAATCATAAGTTAAAAAATGCAATCATTGTGGGGAAAGACCCCATGTATCAATACATCATATATAATATGTCACTATCATCCTCTCTATCACTATCTACAATTGTGGGAGCTTTATAAATTAAAGCTTCACCACTAACTCTACACCACTGATCTCGGCATCTATATCTCTCAAGTTCACTCTGTAACATGGCCACCTCTGTCATCTACTTTGCATTTTGTCCCTGCAGCTCCACATATGGTGTAAATATATCCTGAGCCAGGAATCCTCCTCCTACATCCTCTCTCACTCACTGTCTCTGCACAAGCCTCATTGTGCTCACTCAACAAAATTGTACATGTGGCTGCTATTATAGCCACCAGCTTAAATAAATGAGCTTTCTTGCCCATAATTATGTCAACCCACTCTAGCATGCCTCCTCCCACAAGAACATCCAAGGGAACGTTTCATTTCAATGTGCGTATGGAAGTATCTATTAAAAATGTCCAATAGGCATCACATGCATCCACACAAAAATATTAGCTACTACACATTTTCATATTTATCAACTATATCAATCCATAATCAAATAACAAATAACAATGAATGATACATATGCTCTGCTCTCTCCACTACTACATCGTCTACCTCAGGGGTGGGTGTCTAACCCTCCACTCCTCCAACTGTCAGCCCACCAGCTATATCTATAACTACCAGAAATAACAAAACCCATCGGTGTGAATTCCCACCATTAATTATATGCCTGATTCCACCCCACATCATCAACCGGTATAGCCCCTATGGTTAGATTTGACTCATTTGTTCCTAGATGTACTAGTTGTGCTCCTTTCGGGCCTATTCTTGACCCTTGTCACCTCGGGGCCCTAGTAGATTGACACCATATATATGGATTTAGTGGTACATCCTAGTCCATACCAAACTATCTAGATAATCGCTCACCCTAAAACAACTCTGCTACCCTTAAGAAGCGGTCCTCTAACCCCATGGTGCATCATATGCACCATAACTAAACATTTTCCTCTACCCATCCTCCATAGTCCCTATACAGTATCCATATAATATCCCCAATGCTCATCTAATCTATCATCGACCTATAAGTGGTTGTGCCCATCCTTCTACTATGGGTACCCACCCACCTCTCCACAAATATCTATGACCAGGCCCAATCGGCATGTGGCCCACTAAGTGGCCTCAACATAACAATATGTTCATATACATGTAACAAAGTATTCACTCGTATGCCACCACCATAATCCTCTGGTATAAGTCCTTGTATAAGTGGGCTAACACACACTGTTCCCATGCATATCTAATACCATTTTCCTTGATACTATGACAAATATCCTTCATTAGGTACAAAATCCCAACTTCACCAGCCTCCACAGCCACCAACGAAGCTAGTACCACTACAATAAACTTCTATAATCATGGAACCCCAGATCTCACAATCATATCCAAGATAATATGTGTCTCAACGTATACTTGATACCCCTTAAAATTCATTATGTTTCCATCATCTGACAATGGGAATCTAGTACAGACATGATTTGTATTCTCTCTCTAATAATAGGCAACCGCAGTATCCTACATACATCCTCTAATGGCACCGTCATCTCACTTGTTGGTAACTAGAATTTACATATATATGCACACCATCTCTCACAAAAAATTAATCAATATAGTAATGTTATGATGTATCTCCCCTAATCTAGTAATGTGTCACAAGTTGGCATAGTTTAATATATCCAACTTGGCATCTGAAAACCCCAAACTAGTTAGCGTACTCAAATGACGACCCTCCCAAAACTCTCTAGAGTGTATATATCTCTGCACATCACTAAAAAAACAACAAAATAACACAATTAATATGCCATACATTCTTCAAAATCAATCATATTAACCTCACATTCATAAAAATAAATTCATTTCACACTACATTGCTAAAAGTCTGCCCCTAGACACTAGCACGTAGGAGCTGGACATTAGCACCCAGAAGTAGGTCACTAGCACAAGGAACTAGGTGTTACTATCCCAAAATACATAAATGCCTTGTCCACTTCCATCCTGGTCAGAAAATCCAAAAACTACAAAAATTCAAATTTTACTAAAAAACATCAAATCAAACAAATTTGAATTATTTTTCCAAAGATAGTCACCCATACCAACTCCTCGGTCATCTGTGAAGCTACGGCCACTGCCACTCTTTCAAATCATGTCAAACTAGTTGCTCTAATATGTGGCATCCTCGTGGCTCAGAGTTTCAAATTTCAATTACTCTCAGTAAAAATAAAATTACTATTCACTTTTTCATTATTACTATATATAGTAATATGAATTTACCATATACTATAATTACTATTTACCACTATTATTATAACTAGTACACGGAACAAACTTTTTCTCATATCTTGAGCCTCGTTACTTTGGTTTTCTTCCTGTTTGCACCATACGGATCACATTATCCTCTAGCACAGTACTATGTAATTTTGACCATTCTATATTTGAATCTCGCACATGTACTAATCAATACATATCCATACTTTGTTTATACTACTATCTCTCGTTTAATATTACTACCTTTCACAGCCTTGCTTTCAACTCAATTCTCATTTCTTCACACCCCACCCTTTCACCAAAAGGGGGGAATATAATTGGTATCACCTTATAATCCCTCTCAAGATACAACAAAATCAATCGATACTCCCAATACATTGCTATCACCATTTTCTCTGATCTCATTCAAACATGGTTAAAATTATTCTAGACGATAGTCAATACTTGCCAAAATCATCATGGAAGGAGATAAAAATAGACCTCTCTCCCCAAAATTCTTCCTCTGGTGGAAGGATGCCAAAATCCTCCCATTATCAAACATATCAAGTTGGGAATTGATCATTCCCTACCCCCAATCTATCTTCTTTGATAAACAATTCAACATCTCCAACAACATCATGACTATTTCTTCAAGTTTCTCTTTACAACAGTTCGTTATCTCCTCTTATGCCATGTGGGTCAAAATTTTGATCCATGGTTCGTCATGATACAAGCTCCTATATTCTACGCACACTTTGCAATATGGCTTCTCTAGATTATATACAAGTATGTTCCTTAATCCCTTTACACTACTTGAATTTCATTCAAATAACATAAAGGGGTGGGAAATATGGACACAAAATCATGAAAACATTACTATTTTAATATGTCATCAGTATGTTGTTATATGCATAAATCTTAAGTAAGAAAAGTATTCAGTGGTGAAACTATCTATTATCAATCTATGTCTTTGATTGTTTTGTACTATGACTCTCTTCCTCATTTGTCATTTATGTATTCACTTTTGGTCAGGTCATAGGGATCCCTATCTGTTTGTTTTCTCACATTTTTCATCATTTATCCTAGGACACTAGCACCCACTATGGACACTAGCACACATGCACTTTTTTCCATGCTATTTGATTTTGTCATATTTATTCCTTTTTCAATTTTTTGACATTTGTGGTTGGCCCTTTTACTTTTCTTATCCTTATCTTGTGTTCATAATTGGCCTTTTATATCACTCATGTCAAAATTCATACAAGAGATTCATATATATACACATCATAAAAAACTATTATTCTAGCTGAAAATTCAAAGGGGCTGTCACATGTACATACTACCACTAATATCAAAGGGATTACATTTTGGGATGCATACACTGCATAGAAAGGGGAATTGTTGAATTCCATACCACACATTTTCATCAAATCCAGCTATATCCTATAACCTTTACGTCATTGGCATGAGGGAAACCTAAGGACGCTATTTCACACACAAAACTACATGGAGTTTGAAATGTACTGCAACACTCAGTACTAAGTTCATTCATCAGGTGGGTGTCACGGTCAATTTGACTTCACATATTACATATTTTATTCAAATCTAATGTGTTTGTGAGTTTTTGTAGATAGCTTGTGATTTTTTGTAGGTTACATGAGTGATTGAAACCCTAACAGTGAAGTTGGAGCGACAAATTAGATATTGGAGTGAAGACCCTTAGACTTAGAAAAGAGCATATCGTGAAGACTTACACAAACACTATCACCGATAATGGACACTAACGCATAGGCGTTCCTGTCCTCTTGTGGGCGCTCATGTTCTACACATAATATAGTTTTACAACTCTCAACCAACCAATGTTAAATCATTCTCAGGCATATTCAATAGAAACGTAGTCCTGACTATTTCTAGATTACATAGGTAGTATGTAAGTAATATATACCTCTTATTTTCTTAAAGATTACATTGTTTAAGTACTTATCACTTGTATACTTGTGTATATTTATAATTTGTTACATTAGTTACTCTTCAATTAGATTTAATTCTATTTATATTAAATTAGGATGATTTTTTCAAGTTGTTGATCAGTTTTAAGGTTTCACAAAATTGACTCCAAGTTCCCAATAGATGTTCAAGGCTACTAGTCTTCCTATTCAATATGCATATATCCCTTAGAGGTCACCAAATTGTTTTCCAAAATAACTCCACGGGATATTTGTGGCAACTTACAATTCAATTTTGGTTTTGGAATCGTGTTTTGAATTTGAAAAATATCCTAATAAACTATAAAGGTTTCCTTTCAATTTTGGAGGAAGAATGCATGGTCTCAGACTCTGTGATGATCCTTAGACCTTGATGATATCATTTTAAATCGAATGCAAAAAAAACCCATCTTGGAAAACTCATGAGAATTTACAAGGGAGTTGTTTTGTATTTTATAATTGTAGGCTACAAAATTTCATTACCCTCCCCAAGCCCCACAAAGGAATATCTAAGGAGATGGGGGTTTTCAATCCCTTAAATCATTTTATCTTTTTTTCATGAAAAATTACAACGTGTAAGTCAAATCCCACTTCCTACAAGGGGAATATTCCCCGAATCTCAAGGTGCGGGGAAAAATGCAACGTTGCAAGTTACACTTTGATCCCCGAGGTCTAATTGCATAAGGGGATATATGGTAGAGAATTCAAGAGGTGTGGATATTCAAGGTGGTCAAGGAAAGGACAAGTGGCGATTTTTGGGAGCTCGGGGGCAGAATGCAAAATTACTAGTTTGCAGTTCACAATACCGAAATGTAAATTACAAACGAAGGTCCAATCCGCATAGTAAATTAGAAGGAAACACATGGCATAAACTCAAGGGTCAAAAATAAATCCATGTTTCAATCATCCTAATTTCATAGCCAATCATATGTTGGCACATGTCACGTTTTTATAGGGATCTCTATTTTTGTTCCTCCCGCACGTAAAAACTTCAAATGGCCATATATTTCTCCCCACTACTCCAAATTGTACAAAATTGGTCTTGTTGGAAAGGTATAATTGATTGCTTCATATTGGAATTAATAAATCCAAGTTTTTATATATTTTTGTGGATAAAAAGGGGGAAAATAAGTACAACATTAAAGGTGTATTTCTAGGTAGCTCAACCACTGGAATTTAATGAAGAACAACATTGCTCTGTGCAGTCTGATGACATGAAATATATTCAAGGTATGTGATATATTTGGTGCCCGAACTTGGGGGCACCCATACTTGTACAAAAATTAAAATCAAGCTGAATCATAGCGCCCATGTCTTATGGTGGCATGTTGCAAGGAAAGGAAATGATTTTTCATTTATGGCAAGATCAAATCAAGTCTCTCTAGCCCCTCCCTTTTTTAATCTCACATTCTCTATAAATGTAAGTGGAATGCACTAAATAAGAGTTATTTTATACCAAATTTTATGGTTCTATCTTATAATATTTCCATTTTCATGCATGTAAGACCTCTGTAATCTACATTTTTTACAAGATTTCAAACATCTACTCTATAATCTAGATGGAATACTCTTAACGCAATTTTTTGTGGTTGTTCTCCTTTCAAACCTTATTTTTTTGCTATGGATATTTACCCTCTTATTTCATTAATAATTTTCATTCATTCATGATCTATAATCTTTGTATTTCCTCTAAAAAAAATTCTTATGAAACTTCTTTGCGTCTCTTTGGCCAAATTTGAACCATGTCTCAATTTTTTTGCATCACCTTCTTTGTTACTTGAAACTTTCCCTATTTTCTCACCTTGGTCCCTTGGACTCATATTTTAGGTTTATTTTAGTTTAATTTTATGGTTATAGGTTAGTTAGCTATGGGTTGGGAGAGAAGGAACTAGCCTCCTCTAAAGATTTTTATCATTTGCAAAGTCCCACACTTTGAGACAAATCCATGTTGCACCAAATTTGTGTTGTTAAGGAAACCACACATGCAGAGGGTGCTAAATTTTGATGATAACAAGGATTTTATGAAGGTTTTGTTAGTTAAAAATGGTGTTACACTCTAGTAAATTGATTGCAGTATGGGGTAGAAACTTTGGGTGTCAATGGGAATAAATCAAACCTAGGGACCACTTAAGAATTTTTACTGTGGCTGAAACTTGTAATTAAACTCATAGCTATTGATTTTTAATTCTTAAGATGATGGATTATTTTAAAAGTGAAATCTGATTCTTATCCCTTTAACTCAATACTAACCCTCATAAAGTTAACACATGTAAAATGATTTTTTTTGTATGTATCATAACTTTTGAAAATAAGGTGTCCTAATTCAGGATAAAGTGGATTGTGAATCATATATGTAACCCAAGTGATGCAAAATAAGTATTTAAATTATATATTAGTTGTAATAAATTTAAAGTGAATAGTGTATAACCTTAGTGTTGAATAATTTTAATGAAAAAAGGACATGGGAATCTTTCCACTCTTAAACCTAATAGTCTCCCTTTTACTTCATGTGAAATTCCCTCTTTGCAATGAAGGTAAAATATGATACCAAATAAAAATGCTCTTGGGAAATGAATCCTTGGCTTACGAAAAGGGTCTTAGTAGACTCATATGTGTTTAAAATGTTCTGATTAACAATTGATTTATATATATATTAATCACGATAAGATAAATGAACCAAAATAAGTGTACTTGTTATGGGTTAAATGTTAAATGAAATAAAATAAATGTAATCTAGAGAAAAGGAGAATGTATGTTTACATGTTAAGTGTTCTTCAAATATTTAAGGTTAAATAATGAAATACGATTGTAATAAATATGTAACCATGATAATGTTGTGTAGTGGAAGGTGTATATTTGTGAGTTCATATTATGGTTAAGTCATTATTTACTTTCCCATTTAGAAATATTTGGCATTGATGTGCATCTTGTGTTTATGTGGTATGTTTTCTTCTTGTTGGGATGAGGTTTCATCATTTATTATAAGAGGAATAAGGTTTTTCTACTGAAGGGAGGAATAAGGGGAATTTTTTGTTTTGTTTGGAGAAAACAAAGGAATTCATGGCTGGTATTAGTGGAGGGATAAGCACGTGTTATAATGGAGGGATAAGGGGCTTGTCAAATTTTATGTGGTGTGTTTACTTTGGAGTAACCAAACGATATCTAGGATTCCTTCTTGGAGTGATAAGGGGTAGTTGTAATGATGACCTCTCCCCAATGTAAGCCTCGTAGGTGGGCTTGGTTATGTGTGTCATCACTACTTGTGATGCCAACCATTTTCTCATCTTGTTGTACGTGTTGGTCCAAGTTGGTGTAAATGTCTCATGTGATGTTGATTTATTCTTGAGAGCCTAAGTGGAGTCATATAGTAAACTAAGTTGTATCAAGTAAATGAAAGCAAAAAATATCCTGGTTTATTTTGTCTTATGTTTTGGTTCATCAAATGTGGATGTTACAGTTACTTGCTAAGCATTGACATATTTTACTAACAACATGAAGTGAGGGGATTCTACATCTCAATATCAAGGCCTTATAAAACATCCTTGTAACATAGACTTGGACCCCACGTAATGAAATGTATATAGGGGATGCACCTAGAGATCCTTGTAAAGCCTAAAATTAAGACCTATCGGCTACAAAAAATTAGTAGTGCATGGTGCAATACACTCTTGCAGTTTCTCACTATGTATCACATGAAGTGCAGGTAGGGAGACCAATCTAACACCACTATATGTGAGGTATATTAATGAGCTACTAGTCACATTGCACATTCTTACTACTGTTATAGGCTTTTGATTTACGTGTTCTTGTTTGAGTGTTGTCATGACCTATGTATTTATAGACCTCACATTAAAATAAAAACCAAACAATTACTTAATCCAAGTCATTATTGATAAAAAAAATCATGAATTCATATAATTATATCCAAACTTACCAATCCAACATCAAACTAATATCATCCCTATCAAATCTTCCTTCTAAATATGATCTAAACTTCATCTATATGGATAAATCTCCATCCAATCCTCATTCAATCCTAGTACTTTTCAAAATAATTCGTCATCCAAAATACATCCTAATCTAATCCAAAATAAATATTTATCCAATCTATAACCATTCCTAATTCATCCAATTCTAAATAAAAAAGATAGCTTACCCAAAATCAAGAGAAAAACACCACAAACTCCACATAGAACCCCAAACAAAACCTCATAGCAATCCCTTCATATATTATACTTTTAGTAATCCATTCCTTGGTATTGATGATATCTCAAACCGTTTCCATTAAATTTTTCCCATCAATGACCATGAGCCATTACTCACAAAATCCAACCATGCCAACATTAGCCAACTCATTCCCCAACATAAATATGATCTCCTTCTCAGGGTCATCAATCTAGGGGCCAATTTCCCCACCTCCTTCAATCCCACAATATTATTCAAAATCATTCACCCTAAGGATCCATCTATCTTAAATCCACCTACTTCTATTGGGCCCTTGGTATCAACTCCCAAATCCACTAACAACCACCATGGTCCTAAATTCCCCTACATCAAGACCCATGTTGACAAGGGAAAATAAATCCAGCCTCCACAACAATCTCCTAATGATCATAATCATATCATTAGTGATCAAATCCAACAATTGGCCACTTTATCATCACACATTGAAAAATAAAACCTATCATCTTCCAATCACAATTCATATTCACCCCCTGAGCCTAACCAATCCAATTTGGCCCTTTTTCCACATAAAAAAATTCATCTATTGATGCTAACCAATCCAATATGATCCTTTCACCACACCAATCCACTACATCCCATGAGATTAACAATCCAATTCAGCTCTTATGCCACATCATGGCCAAATCAATCTAATATAACCCCCATGTCACTCCAATTCAATTAGTCTCCTAAGCCACACACATCAACCAATTTGTCCCTTATTTTACACAAATTCAATACTATACCTCACACCACTCTCCCTGGGGGAAATCTAAACATAAAACTACGCAAAGTCACTTAACCCCATTAGGTGAATCCTTGACCAGCAGCTTCCTTTTATTGAAACCCATAAACATGACCATTCTTCCACCAATCAAACCATGTGATGGGAACATTCCAAAACCATCTTGGTATCAAGAAGGCCACTACTTTTATTAGAATAATACCAATAGATGTTTGACCAATTAATGCATTCACTTAAAATATTATGTCCAAAACCTCAGTGATCGGGGGGAAATTATTCATGTAGTACTATACCCACAACTTGGAATGTATCACAATTCTCTCCCCAAACATCATCCACCATGTAAATCCCATTCCATTTCCAAACTTCCCTTACCTATCAAATTCCGTGAAAAATATGGAACCTCATCCTTATTTTGGCTTGTGATTTCATGATGATGACCTTGCATCATCCCCTTAATCTGATGCATATCCTATCACTAATAAGATTTTCACCCTGATGAATCATCAAGGCAAAGGCCTAGGCATCCATGAACAAGGAATTCAAAAATCAATTTCCCTTCAACATGACCGCATATGTTATAACATGGGGTATAAACCTATCACTAATGACATCTCTCTTGACATCAAAACATAATCTACTTGATAACTTGTTTACACCAAACCTTTTATCAAAACTATCATTCCAACCACTCAATTCCATCATCAATGCCTTGACCCCTTTAAACAGGTCCAACCAAATCACAAATCATCCAAATTATTTCAAAATGACCAAACCATCACCAACATTATGGGAGTTTGCAAGAATATCCCATTAGGAGACCTCGATGAAGGATTTTAGATCAAATTGAATGCAAAAAACTTACCTTAAACAAGAAGCTAAACCTCCTCATCCCAAACAATCCAAAAATCCAAAACAATAAGACATATTTCAAAATACCAAAACAAATTGATATATTCCAAAAGATTGAGATAATTCGTCACCTACACACAAAATTTTCTTTCCTTCACATTCATCCTCCTTGCGTTCGCCCCCATCCCTTTGCATATCACCCATCCATAGCATACAATCCATCTATATCCCATTCCAATACATCTATCATTTAATTCACACTTTTTGATGAATAGCTAATCAAATTTTTCACACACGTTGTAAGTCAATATTCTATATTGCAGTCATGTGACCTTGGTCTATCATTACTTATCCACTTTAAGCACAAATTTCCTCCTAGAGATCCAAGCACTCTAACACACTTAATATACTTATTTTGAAGAGCCTCAGGTGTATCTATTGATGTTATCTATTTTCATCTCCACTCCCCCATCAAGCCACCCATGATTCTTAACCCCTTGAGAGTGTTCACAAGAATAGAATATATTTTCACAAAAAACAAAAAAAATTAAAAATTAAAAAAATCCCCAATCAAATCAATCTCAAGACTCTTTATGGGTGTATCCAATATCTCTCAAGGGCTATGGAATCCTAACTAACAGTAGATAAATATTGTGACAAGAATCAGAAGCATCTCTATCGAGGTTATGTACACATGGTTGGCAACAAAGCAATACGTGGTGTCACTTCACCTTCCACCCTCCCCTCCATCCACCCATTAGATTAAATAATTCCTAAAAATTGGTTGGTTTATCTTTACATGCTACCCATTAAATATTCACTTCAAGTGGTAATTAAATATAATAGTCACACTCAGTAGATATTGACGAGACATAAGGATAGTATCGTGATAGGTGTTTTTAGACCTCGGTCACACTCATTTTTTATTCCAACCCTTGTCTTAAAATTTGTTCCTTTCTAGTGATATTTTATTCATCATCAATCTTCTTTCAATGCATATATCATAAACATCCATTACACTCACATCTTTCTTCTCTCAAATTAAAAATTCATGGCTAGCTGATGGCCCCCTCTTTTCATTTATTCTAACTTGCATTCCTTTTCAATTTCATTATCATGATTGGGGGAAACATTTCTCAAATTCTCTCTAACAACCACTGGGGGCACCATCCAATTTATCCATTCACTGATCTCGTAAACTGTCCTACATATATTTCATCCATAACACCTACATAGATCATCCCACCATACAACTAGGGGTAGATAAATTTCCTATCTCTTGCATATCATCTCCATCCTAAAGTATATTTGTCAACCATCCTAACACATCCTTGTCATCTTCATCTTTCAGTAAACTTCCTGATTTTTCCTTACTAAAGATGCTTAAGCAATATTGGGTCTTGTTTTCAAAAATATCTTGACATATCCTCTTTAATGTGTCATCAAAATAATACCTATATGATAGAGCACACATTCGTATGTGACATGGTCCTTAGAAAATCCCTTCATCCTTATTCAATTGTTGTTCAACATTCATCCTATCATATCCCTCATCCTTCAAATTATATCCTCATCCATATTATCCTAAATCCTTTCAGTTTTCCCATCTAGGAAAACTTCAGCACTTGTAGGAAAAATTCAATTCTTATCTTGTATCCCTTAGTCCCATCCTACTAAATCCTAAATATCCCTTAATATTTTCATCCATATTATCCTATCCTTTAGTCACCCTATATTGAATCTTTACATCCATCACATCCTTAATTCTATATATACCCCTTTCATCCACTATCATTTTTTCCCTAACACTAAAATGGGTTTCTCCCTTTGCAGTTTTCCCTTTGCTCACCATCTAAAAAATATGTCAAAAATCATTAAAAACAACATAATCCAAAAAATACACATATGAAATCAGTTTTCTTTTCCTTAATCCAATTAAAAATCCTTATACTCAAGCAAGCCAATTAATCCAACTTATCCTAAGATACATCGTTCCCAATACAACTCCCCTTGCATGTTTCCTTTCGTAGGGAAAATCAATAAATGTCATCATCAATCATAAAACTAGGAATTTTCATTGAACAATGGACATCACATTTTTGTGTGTTCATTTTCTTTCTTGTTTATCTTGGTATTTTATGTTACATCAGTATTTATGTAATGATCTATACAAAAATGTTCATATTTTCATTTTTGAGTCAGTCAAGTGCATATGGAAACCATGTCATCATGGATTTTTCATATCATGGTGCACCCTACTCTATGCCACATTAATAAGGTTGTTAATGATGAAAACAATGGGAAATTTGTAAAACATGATAGAAAAAATCCTCCCATCATAATCATCCTTTCCCATCATCTCCCACTATCAATTATCAATCAACCAATTTATAGAAATCTAAATACCAACCTTCATCTAAACAACACCAGCTCTCTTTATCACATTTTTTTCATCCAACCTAACTACATATCTACCCTATTTACCCATCACTAACCATCTCTCCCTCCTCACCACTTGGGAGGAGCATCCTCTCACTACCCCATATTTCATTCTTTTTTTCCATCAATCATTGAAATTTTAATCACATAATCATTACACCAATCATCCTCTTGCATTGGGTGGCTCCTTAATCATGTTTTCATCCTTTTCTACATTGATCAATTTAACCAATGATAATCCAAATCAATTACCCAAACAATTTATCCAATACTCTATCAAATTAATAAATCCATCCATAGTTTACGACTTCCCCCTTTCATATATCATTGATTGAGGCACATCTAGAGTCGTAACTTTATCAATATTTCTCCCTCACATACATCATTTCCCAAGGCATCATCAATCTATTTATTTGTTGATCACTCTTAGTCAATCAATGCATACAATAACTAAAATATAAAGGGATAATCTCATCCATTCATCACCTTTATCACCATCTCCTCATCCACCCATCAAATCTTACCCATCCTGATCTCTATGTTAACTAACCATTTTAATTCTCCTTCAATGCATTATCCCTAATAGTAAATTCATCACTCATCCTTGATGCAGGAGCATCACTCCAGGGACCAACATAGGAATTTTAGAATCAATTTTGGCTTAATTAGTCTTTAAAGGTGTCTTAGGAGTTATTCATGTTGTTTCTTTGGTGCTCTAGAGGTAAAAATTTAAAATCATGAAGTTCCCTCCATTTTACAAAATTTGAAAATTTGAATTTTATTTAGAGCCAATTTTGGATTTCTTGCTAGCATAGGGGTCCTAGAGTTGTTCTTAAGCTTATCTAGAGGTGATAGGGTTAGCGGGAAGTCTTTTAGTTCTTTTAATTTTGGATTTCATGCTAGCATATGGGTGCTAGATTTGGTATTCTCATAATATGTACATGACAGTTGTGGATTGAATATGAGTAGGTGTAGAGTAGTTTTAGGACTCTAAAAAATTAGTGATAGCCCTGAATGAATATAGATATGATTTATTTACAAGTATTTTTTCAATTATTGTGAATGTAGGCATGAAACGCCTTGAGTAACCTGTACAATAGTGTGAAGACTGTAATTTTAGTCAAGAAAGGCAAGTTGAATTTGGATGAAAGGATCTACCAGAAAGAAAATGAGGATAAAGCTTTGAGAAAGGTAATTGGATAATCCTTATAAATGCATGGTCTTCATATGGCCCTAAAAATTGTGTTTAAACATGTTTTTGAATAATTTAAGCTTTGACAGTCTGAGTACCCTATTATGAGACAGAGAACAGTGAGTTTTGGTCTCAAACACATGGTTCAAGGGTTATATGAAGGTTACTAGTAAAAAATAAAGGTTCTAAAATATTATGCAAGCTTATTCAAATTGGTTTTAAGCATTGAAAATTAGTGTAACAAATTTGGTGAGAAAAATTTGACTCTTGGGCATGTAGGAGTAAATCCTAAGGGTTTTAGATAAAATGAATGGTTAGAGGGCTTAGAATTCATCTTAAGGGCTAGAAACTTCAACTTATTATCCTTACCAATACCTTATTAAGATTTTAAAATAATTTTGCTAATATATTATGACTTTGAGAAGATCTTGATGACAGTCTCTTGAAGGTACTGTAGCAAAAACAGAGAGACCTAATTTTCAGGTATAAACTAGTGCTTTCCAAGCATTTTTAACACAAAAGGTGGTTGTAAGATTTTTTGTATAAACTATTGACCCAAATGGGTATTTGAAACAACATTTTTTTAGTAGAGTGAAGTTATTAATCAAAAGATACAATTTAATTGGTCCTACAACATGGCTAATGAAAGGAACTAGGTCTATGAGGGAAATTTATAAAGGAAGTTGTCAATAGCTTAAGATTTGAGTCAATCATTTTCAGCAACCCCTCTAAATTGAAAAAGGGTACTCATAAATGACATTGGTTGGATCAAGTGATTGGTGGAATGTTTTAACTCTTACCATTCCATCAACGTAGTTCTTAAAAACTTACTGGATAGTTTTGCAAGAGGAGACCTAAATGGTTAAACTCTAGTAGTGTGAACCAATTTAGTGGATGTGTTAGCATGGATAGATACTCTTGAACTTTTTGATAAGGTTTCATTAACCCATTTGATTCTTTGAAGCCAAAAACTATAATTTCTTGAGTCATTTTGAGTTGGCAAGAACAAGAAACTACTATTTGACTGTGAATGCATTGAGAATATTGAACTAATTGTTTGGTTGATACATTTCAAGTTCCTTGATGCTCTGCATCAATCCTTCATCTAGACATATCCCATAACCTATTAAACATTTAAAAATTATTTCAAACATATCATTCTTTTAAAGCTTATTAACTATTAAAATATTGTTTGGATAATACACTCTACCAATAAATTTAATTAAATCCTTCCTAAAATTATTATTAATCCAAAAACTTTCAAAAAATCAATCTGTTTAAATCTCGTAACTCCCCCTTACATACATCATTACCTAAGATACATCCAATCTTACAAATTTACAAATCCATTAGTCAATCAAACATTTATGACTTCCCCTTTCATATATTGTTGAGTGGGGCACATCCAAGGTTGTAATGTTATCAACTTCACTCCGTCACATATATCTTTTCCTAGGGAATTATCAATGCATCCACTTATCAATCTATTAATTGTTTGATCACTAATCAATGCAAAGAAGCCTCTAAACTATATTGTTAATGACATATTATCCCATTCTCCTTACCTTTCATCTAATTTATTAACATGTTACCCTATTTTCAAGTGATTATTTTTCCTATTCCTCCCCACATGACCCCTCTATGGGGAATCATCCTTATTATCCCAACTATGTCTCCTATTTTCTTTGGAAATCCATTAATTCCTATAGTTACAATGAGCTTTCAAAGAGGAGAAAAATGAATATAATTGAAATAATCACACTTAATAATTATCCCTTCATCACATCCAGCCTTATCACATCCCACATACCCCTTCATCATGATTAATTTCTCTAATCAACCATCTAATCACATCACCTCATATTTTAGGAATTTAAAATTCCTAGATACCTACTTCCACCCACCCTCTTAGTCTCTCCAAAAAAATCCTCAAGTTAATATCTCATCTAATTGTCATTAACCTGACCTAATAAAATATTTTTCTAAAGTTATCCATCTCTAAATTCATCATCTTCTACCACCTTCCATGAATTTAAAATTACTAAAAAACCCTCCCATCTCTACAACCTTCCTCGTCCTTATCCAAATCCATCACAACTTCTTCCTATCCATTGAATCTACTATCCTACAACTCTAAACCAGACTATCCACCACCTTGGATAGGGAGAGAGAATCAACACCTTCAATATCAACAGTCTCAATCCATCATCCTTCATAAAAAAATCATCAAGCTTCTAAGGGGAGGTGCTGAAAAAATTCATGCACAAACTCCATGTTAAAACAACACACATCTATCAATCATCTTGATAAAATATAACACTTCACAAGGGAGTTTTATTTTAGTAAGTAAAAGTATATTTTTTATCCCTTGTCCACTCAATCAGAGGTTTAAATTTGAGTTAGAGTAGATAGTTTTGGTATTGTATCTAGGTTTCATCTTAAGAAGCCTCTAGTAAATTGGAGGTGGAAAATCCCCGGCGAATATACCTGGAACCACTTTTGTCGGAAAGGAAAATTTTCCAGGATTTCAGAGTCAAATTTTCTCTTGTCATTTTCTTAAGTGGGAGCACTCAGCATTTGTTTGGTGTTAAGCGACAACAAGGTTTACTATCACATGACAAAAATCCTTGTTTTCGCGTGAAAACAAGCCTTGTTTTCGCGTGAAAACAAGCCTTGTTTTCATGCGCCAACAAGATTTGTTGTTGTACAACAACAAACCTTATTGTCACATGAAAACAAACCTTGTTATCACACAACAACAAGGCTTGTTATCGTGTGAAAACAAGGCTTGTTTTCGTGTGATAGAAAACCTTGTTGTGTGAAACTAAAAAAATGCTTCATTTTTTTACCATCTGTAACACCCTTTTTGCTCATTAGCAACACTCATTTTTCATCCACCTATAACCATCCCTTGTCACGTGGAAACAACCCTCTTGTCACATGTCAACACCTTCTCTTGTCGCACCTCAGCAACACTATATTATCACCCATCTGGAAATGAAAATGTTCCTTGTCATGCGTTAGTGACACTTTTTTGTTACAAGTCTACAATAACCAGTCTAAGAATATGATGCACACTTTTTTTGCTTTTATTTTACAAGTAATTTAGATGATACCTCAATAAGTTCCTAGTATACTACTAGGAGGATTACCTAGTTTTATATAGGATTAGGTTTCAATGGTAGGCAAAGCCGACCCCTAAAAAAATTTATATTGGAAATTTTAGGTGAACAGTACACTAACCTGCTCCAAAAGAAACCACCTTTTCAAAGTTTCCTAAAATGGAATATTCACCAAATTACGAATATTCACCACTAAAAATATCCTTGATTGTATCCATGGTTTTCTAGTTTATGGTCTAATTTTACTGCAGACAATGGTTCTTCAAAACATGGGCAACAAATCCATTTGTAATTATGTACTTTATCAAGTTGTGTATGAATATGCACAAAAGTAAGATCCATAATAGAAAAAATTGTATGGAAGGATATTGGAGAAGCTTTTTGTGACATGTATCTTGGAAGCCAAGAACTTTCTCTCATTTCTATTTTTATATTGTATTGTATGATAGTATTTCTTGATGTCACTTGGGTTGTATCATCTTGTCTAATGACTTTATTTTTGGCCCTCTATGTGTTAGAATTCGATCTAAACAATGTGAAATGTGGAAAATGAATTGTAATTAAATGGTATCAAAGCAACAAGGTTTCACGGTTTTTCAAAACATGGGAAAAATATATATTTAGAAGCATTTGTGCTTTACCAAGTTGTGTATGAATATGATTTAAAGATGAGACATAGTAAAATGTTCTTTTGCATGAAAGGATTTCAAAGAATATTTTTGTGGCATGTATCTTATAAACCAACAAGAACTAGTTCTCATTTCACCTTTTATATTGTAATGTATCAGAGAATTTTCGGATGTCACTTGAGTTGTAGCATTATGCCAAACAAATTCTGTTTTGGAATTGGTGTGTTAGACGTCAATTTGAGTAAGGTGAAATATGGAGATTGTGTTTTTAAATATATTGTTAATTTTTGCATCATCTGTTTGTATCCCTTTGATTCCAAATCACATTAAAAATTCCATCACAATCTGATTTCTTTGTTTATATTCATATAAGAGTACATTTTCCAACCTTTTTTAAGTAAATAAAACTTCAAAAAGGTTTATAGTGTGGGTAAAATTTTACATCTCCTTACATTCAATCATATTCTTGATTGATTTTCATCAATAATTTTTGTCCTTCATTGATTCTTTCTCTAATTCCTAACTAACCAAATTCCCAAATGTACTAGGTCTTATTTGTACCTAAGATTCTTCATACATTCCTCACTTTACGTATAAATATCATTAGTATGTCCATTGTTTTCCATATCTCCCTCAATACACATGTTGTGTATATGAGTCCTCTAAACATAATCTTGGTATTTAAAAAAACTAAGGCAAGAAGAGCCAAAACCATAAACTCATACATTTGCTTCCTTAGTACACTATTAAGTTAACTTGAATTTAGGTGTTAATAATATATGTTTGTATAAGATACCTTAACAATATTTACTTTATTTTTAATTTTAGTTTTCTTTTAGGTTAATCATTTTAGAATGATTCATTTTTATATATCTTGTACAAATTTATATTGGAACTGGGGTACGAGTATCTTTCACTTTATTTTTTTACTATTTATTCATGGATATTAGAGACAACATTTAGCTCGTAGGGAATTTGCCATGGAATTTTTAGGAGGGATTTGTATACCTTTTCCTATTGTGGCTCTTACATTTATAATTCAAAAAAATGTGACATTGAGGAGGATTAGCCACATCGATGCTCTTCTACAAGTAGTCCATGGAGGTATAATTTTACAGCGTATTTTGTGAGTAAAAAGTAGTTGTTATCATTGAAAGTTTATAATTATACAACTTGATAAGAACATGTATACAATTTATAGGGACCTCCATGAGTTGTATGTTTGTACGAGTGGACATACCTATAATTTTAGGAACCTAACAAGTTGTGTACATTTATAGTTTAGGGTTTACTTACAAAATAATTCTTTTCATTGAACAATTATAATACAACTTTTTGCATTGCATATTTACTTTCAGGGAGTGACCTCCATAGGCATAAATTTATGTTTTATTTTGATCTAAATAATATTTCTTCTAATTAAACAATTATAATACAACTTATGTATCAAAAGTGAACTTCTCATATTAGTGACTGTGAAGATGTGGGCTTGGGAGGAGTAGACGTCCTTCATATGATATTATGGAGTCACCTAGAAGCTACAGAGGTATAAACTTCATGTTTTAATTTAAATACATTCCTTTCCATTGAATAATTCCAATATAATGTGATTATGACATGTCTAATTCCCAAATCAATTGATAGAAGGATAAAGGCACTGAGAGAGGAAACATCCTTCACCTGCTGCCATGGAGGTATAAATTTAGAGTTTTTTCAAATTTAAATATTTTTTCCATTCATAAATTCTATTACAACTTGATTATGACAAGTCTACTTTCCATATCCAATAGCGAAAGGATGAGAGAACTAAGAGGAATAGACATTCTTTTTCTACTACCAAGGATTCACCTCTACAATGGTATTAAGAGAATTTGTTATTTAAATTGGTTCTAATTAAATCAAAGTTTATTTTTTGATTTAAATTAATTTAGTTATAACAAGCGAATACCTTTGTGAAAATATTTCAAGTCGCGAGATCATCTCAACCTCCTATGAAGGAAAATACAAAATTAAAATGACAAAGGATCATCCCAAATAACATGATTGACATACACCCTTATGAGAATGACGATGACAAATCAAAGCTACCCCTCCTAACATTAGATGATTTGAAACCCTCTCATCTTACTCATGAAACTTATATTCACCAAGTGAGAGGGAACCTTCAAATGACCATGTATATAAATATTTCGAGTCGCAAGACCATCTCAAACTCCTATGAAGGAAAAATACAAAACTAAAATGACAAAGGATCATCCCAAATAACATGATTGGCATACACGTCAATGGACTAAGGGAGAACAATGATGATGAATCAAGGCTACCCTTGCTAGCATTAGATGATTTGAAACCCTCTCATATTACTTGTGAAACTTATAGTCACCAAGTGAGAGTGAACCTGCAAATGACCATGTATATAAATGAGAACATACAAATATTAATAGATTTCCAAAACAAGTGTTTTATTTATTTAATTCATCTTATCTTTTTATTTCAGTTTAGATTTTATCTTATTTTCAATTAATTCATTTGTTCAATTATACATATTGATTTAATTTATAATATATTTAACATTAAATTTATTGGATTTTGTGTATTTCAAAAAAAACTAGTTGACTAAGAAAGAAAAATTATCTTATAAAAATTATCATGTAGATTGGTACACAATACTAGTAAAAACAATGCACAATATTGGCTAGTTTAACTTATGAAGACTTTGGGAATAATTACTACAAACAATTTATAATATAAAAATATGCATCAAAATGGTTTAGGAGTATAAAGAGGCGTATGAGGGTAAATATGTTTTATAAATATTTTTTTATAACTTTAATATTCTTCTATTATATTTAATATCTATACTTTGTAACTTCAATACCTAAGAAATATTGACGAAGAAAGGTGAAATATTCAACCTTTCAACCTCTAAAAGTAGATAGAGATGCTTTGAATTCTTTGATAGATAAAAAAATAATAAAGGATGTTAGAAGGTTATAACTTAATTAAACCTACTACATGATATGTAGTTTTTTTTGTTAATTATTTTTGTTTTCAATATTGTGATTAATGTAAGGAGAAACAATAATTAGCTAAAAGATTACAAGGCAAGAGTGCAAAAAGGTTTGGAGTGGCACACCATATGAGAGAACAAAACTTAGATGAGATCACAAATAAATTTGTAAATTCTATATAAGTTATTGTACAAGTATATTTTTGTTTGTATTATTTCTTTATAAAAATACATATCATGTCTAGTTTTTTCATATAATTGTTTTTACAAACAATATGTTGTAACGGGTGTGTAAAAAATAAAGTGCACAAATCATTGAGAAAACCATTAGATGGGTTACATTCATTGTCAATAGGTGGGTCCATGATAATCAATATAAAAAAGGTAACATGTGTTGTTTGATTAGTTGTGAATTATATAAATTATATAAAACACTTATAATTTTTTATAATTATGTATTCACAATTCGAACAAGAGAATGGGTATAATGGCCAATACTCATGGTCATTGGATGACTAGGACAAAGATTAAGGGTACGAGGAAGAAGAAAAGGATGCCAAGCTAGGACATTTAGATTATAACTCTTTATTGATTTGTTTTTTTAATTTGGAAAGAACCTTTTATTACTCCTTCAAAATTGTGCTATATTATTGTATAGAAAATATTGTGATTTCAATTAGTTGTTAATTATATAAATTGTAAATCAAAATACTTGTAAATTTCTATCATTAGGTATTTTTAGGTCCAAAAAAATAATTCAAGGAGGTTGATGGGATGATGGAAAATATTATTGCTCATAGGATTATCAGGATAAAAAAGAGTACAAAGACAAAGAAAATGATGCCTATTATGTCGAAAAAGTAGCACCCTATGATTTGCACATTACAAAAACCCTACTTTTGACTAACATGGGATTGTCTCAAGGTGTGGGACCCGTGCAAATGAGACAAACCTCAAGAGAAGGCTAGTTCCTTTACCTATTCTAATGTTGAAACTACTCCTAGAAAGGGAAATGTAACTATTCTAACATTAACCTATAATTCCCAAGGGACTAGGGAAGAAAGAGATGCATAAGATAAAAGCCCTCAACTAAGGGAGGTGATAAAACCAAAAAAAGGGGGATGGAGATATTCTTAGTGAGTGAAAATGGAAGGAAATGAGGTAGGAGAGGGCAGAAAAATGCCACAGTCCAAAGAACACATTTAAACCTCCAATTTCGTGGAGCACAATGAATTTAGATTCTGCAAAAGAATATAATGTGCACAATATACCTAAAAATGCAATGAAAGGAAAATGACACAATACAACTCGAGCTAGGACAATAAAAGCCAAAAACGCCAATTTTATCGCTTAAAATGATGCACAATCCATTATAATATAGGCACAAGGCAAGAATCCTTCATAAAATGCATAAATTCGAGGCCTGCAGCTCACAAAAGTGCTAGAACAATTTTGGTAGAGCTCCTTTACATTCTAGAATGTCTCCTCCTCCAAATGAAGGGGAAATTACATATATATAGAGAAAAGAAGCTACCAACCAACATATTTTTTTAATTACTCGTACGGAGGTATGGGAAACCATACCACTTCGCTTTCTAATGGTACTTTTCTTGTATGGCGACCATGGGTGCCATACCTCATTCATATGGCTGTTGAGCTACCCTGTATGGTGTCATTAATGTTGGGACGTATTAGAAACTCCTTGACTTGGATCTGTCAAAAGTAACTTTGTCCAACTTTTTCAACCCGACCAAGAATTGTTTTCTTTTCACCTTGAGATCAAGTAAGGGCCACTCTATATTGCATCAAACTTGGAGTGCCTTCCTGGTTTGACTCTGTCTGCGTCCCATTTCAAAACTAAGTCTCCTTCCTAGAAAGTTCTATTTTTGGCTTTTCTGTCAAAGATCATCTTGATTTAAAATTTGTCCTTCTCCATTATTTTCATGGCCTGGTTCCTTAGCTCTTCTAGCTCTATGAGTTTTGCATACCTGACTTCCATAGCTGGAACTTCAAATAACTCTAACTTTTTTATAAGCTATAAGGCTAGTAATTCAAGGGATATTGGCAACCTTGCTTCCCTTCCATAAACCAATTTAAAAGGGGAATAACTAGTTAACTTCTTGGGAGTGATTCTATTAGTTCACAAGGTTGATTTCAATTTGGTATGCCAAGTCCTTTGATTCTCATCTAGGGTTCTTATAATCCTGAGAAGATTTTTGTTAGCAGACTCTGTTTGACTGTTACCCTGGGGGTAGTAATTAGAAGAAGTGCTCAAATAGATGCCATTTCTAATAGCCCAATTAGATATATTTTCTCCAATGAAAAGATAAGGCATTATCTGATATTATAGTGGAAGGAACACCAAACCTTGTTGCAATACCTTCGTAGAAATCTAGAATGCTAGCTTCATTTGCTTCCTTAAGTGCAACTGCTTCTGTCCACTTAGTGAAGTAGTCAGTGGCTGTAAGAATCCATTTGTGACCTAGGCTAGAACTTGGATTGATCATCCCAATAAAATCTAACCCCCTTTGCATGAAAGGTTGTTTAACTAAGATAGGATGGAGTGGGAGGGCTGCTAGATTCTCTTTACCTATGAAGAAGGCACACTTCTTACATTTCTTGATCCATGAGTAATAATCATTAAAAATATTAGGCCAGTAATAACCAGCCCTCATGATTTTAATAGTTGTTGCTTTTGGGAAAAATGACCACCTACCTCTCCATCATGAAACTCTGTGCAATACCCTCTCTATCTGATATGTCTTGATGCACCTTAGGAGGACACCATTCACATCCCTTTTGAACAAAATATTATCTACAAGCACATATGGGATGCAATGAAGTCTGAAATACCTCCTTTTGGAATTACTCAATCCTTGAGGACTTTGAACCCATTTGAAGAAAATATACAATATCCTGAGTCCAACAAGGAATGGGTATACCACCTATAGTATGTTCTTGATTATCTTGCAACACCATAACAACTTCTTCCTCCTCTCTTGATTTGGCATGCTGGTTAGAAGCTAGTTGCTCACACAACCCTTTCCCCCTAACTAATTTGGTCACATTTATATCAATATCATACTCCATGACCTTGGTTATCCAACCATCTCTCTTTTCATTAAGGTCCTTGTTCAAGAAAATATTTTACACCAGCATGTGAAACTAATAGATGAATTTTTTTGTTTGACACTAGATGTCTAAATTTATTTAAACTTCTAATCACAGCAAGGACATGCTTCTCAATGAATGAATATCTCACCTCATAATCCTGAAGGATTTGGCTTAAGAATGTGATAGGCTGCTCCAGTCCTTCTTGATTTGGTTGTACTAGTATGGCAGATATTGCATCGGTGCTTCTAAAAGCATATAAAAAATGAATTCCTTTGAGAAATTTGGATTTATGAGGGTTGGAGCCTGTGTAATGGCATTTACTTTATAGCTTCAAATATTTCTTTTCCTTCAACGGTCCATTTGAAAACCATGGTCTTCTTCAACATCATTGTTAGTGGTTTGACAAGATGGGAAAAGTTAGGAACAAACCTCCTAACAAAATTGATTTTCCCCAAAAACTTTGGAGAGCCTTCTTATGACTTAACAATGGTAATGCTCGAATAGATTCAACACGTTATGGATCAATTGCTAACCCCTCATTAGTCACAATGTGACCTAAAAGATTACCTTCATGAGCTAAGAATATGCACTTTTTCGGATTCAAAGACACTCTAAATCTCCTGCATCTTTGGAATACTTGTTTGAGGTGAAAGAGGTGACTTGTTGTGTTCTTAGAGAATATAGTAATGTCATCTAGATACACAAGAACTATCTTATTGATAAACCCTTTGAATGCCATATCCATTCCCTTTGGAAAGTGGCTCCAGCATTTGACAGTCCAAATGGCATCTTCCTATAAGCATATGTGCCCCACTTCATAGTGAAGGTTGTCTTGAATTGGTCTTCCTCTTTCACCATGATTTGATTGTAGCCTGAGTAGCCATCTAAAAGTGAAAACCTTTCTGATCCAGCTACTACTTGTAATATTTTTTCCATGGAAGGAAGTGGATAGTGGTCTTTGAGAGAGACCCTATTTAAGTCTCAAAAATCCACACATAACCTTGTTTCCCCATTTTTCTTCCTAACCGGCACTAGATTCGCTACCCATAAAGAGTGCTTGATTAGGAAGATGATGTTTTACTCTATGAGATAGTTCAGTTCCTTCTTCATGAGAGGATCAATGTGATGGTTTACCGGTCTTTGCTTTTGTCTAATGATCTTGGATTCCGGATCTAGCTCAATGGTGTGTTGTTCTAGCGTAAGATTAAATCCTTTCAAATCATCGTAGCTTCGAGAAAATACATTTGGAAATTCTTGGCAAAGTTGTATAAATTCATATTTTTCTTGATCAGTGTTCACCTTGCCAATTTGAAGCATTTTACCCTCTTGAACTGAAATGAATTCTGGATCTTCCCTTTTTAATTGAATGTAGGTCTTCTCTCCCCAAAATTGATCATTGGGATTGAATATTGACTCTAGAGTCACTAAACCATTTGGTAATTTGTTTCTACGTAGTTGTACCACTTGATCCCCGTACTGTTGCTCCAATTTCTCCTGATTTTAAATCAAGAACTCAACCTCCTCCTGTAAGAAATTAATGATTTGTTGATCATTCTCAAATACCTTCTAGCTCGTGTTATTTTCCAGTACACTTGGCCTCACAATTACATGAATATGTGGTTGCACTTTATCTCTCTTAATATTTTCCACCACATCAAATGTTGCTCCAATTTCCGCAAGCCTTTCCGCAGCTTCATTCTTATTCCTCGGTATGGCTTGAATATTGAACACTTTAAAATCATCAATTTGATCCCATACCCGATGCTTGTAGGCTTTGAGCAGATCATTCTTAGGAGCATATTTTCCCCTAACATAGTTGATAATTAACTCACTATCCCTAAACAATTGCAAGTTTTTTATACCCCTCTTTCTCACCCAATTCAATCCATGTATCAAAGATTCATACTCAGTTGTATTGTTTGAACAAGTAAACTGAAAATAGAAAGTTGAGTAGTACTTCATACCTTGTGGTGAAAAAACAATTTCTCCACCTCCAACACCTTACCTACTTCTTGAGTCATCAAAGAATAGCTTTCATACTTCATTATCCCCCTTATCATCCAGTCTGGTTAGGCTAGGAAGAGGTGTGTTTTTCTCATTCAAACAATAAACTCCCAACTCATCCTCATTTATATCCTTATATGGATCATATCCATGTTTTTTGTTTTCCCATTCCTTAAGATTCAAATCTAGGATGCCCCCAACTTTGGTATTTGCTTCCTGAGTGTTTGATAAATCCTCTTGATCAAAGGTTGAGCAATTTGCATTGATTGGGCTTGGTACATGAGGCTCAATATGGAAATTTGTAATAGGTTTAGACCGGATTGTAGCCTTAGCTCCATACCTTGTTCTGAAGAGCATATGTGACCAATCAAGCTGATAAGTAGCTTCCAATTTTGGCAGTGAAGTCTCTTGACAAGCACAATGCAAAGAGTGATAACAAGTCAATCACTGATATATCTTGATGAACTGTGACATTAGGACATGAATGCAATGTGAGGCTTTAACCTCTTATGATCCCAACAGCTCCCATTATTGTCCCATCTAACTATACTACTCCTTTGGAAATCAGGTTGTATTCTAGGCCCAACTAATTTGTAATCTATTTTAGCATTCTCAAACTGCTAGCCCCTGAGTCAATCATGTAATTATGTACAAGGTTGTTCCCAATAATCAAAGATATATAGAATGGAGGAGGCTTCATGTTTTTACCTTGCTGACCTCCATGAACTCCTTCTTTTGGAGTTGCATTAGTGATCACCTTCTCTTGATTCTTAGACAAATCGTTTGATGCTGACCAATTCTCCATGGCTGCTTGTAACAAATCCCGTTGGCCCGAAATTTTCAATGATTCCCACATAGAAATTCTTACATTGGTATTATTCATTTGATCAATAATGTTAAAAGGATGATGGATTATCCTTTTTTTACCCCTTACTCGGTATGAATTTCTCCTGCACATGGGCTACTACAACCAGTACCTGAGTTGTCTTAGAAGGTAGTATGGGCTGATTTTGAATGTTTAGGGCTGCACTTGGATTGCTAATACCCCGAAGTGTGATAAAAGTATGAGGAGTACTTAGATTATATGACTTCCCTTCCTCTATATTCCTATTCTAAGACCTCGTGTTGGCCACCACACTTTGAGAAGGGGACTGATTTATTCCACAAAAATTCTCAACTTTCCAACTCACAAGTGTTGTCTCATTTGGAGGTGCTTCCTAATTAGCTACCTACTGTTGAATTTCTTCTTAGTTTGGTTCTTGAGGAACACCCACCATAGTCACCATCAAAGCTTTATTTAAATCACCATTGAATCATGTTTCTTGATTGTTTCGTTGGTTGCATGGGAAACACCATTCATATTCTTGTGCTATGTTTTTTTGAGTTAGAACCAAGGCCCTAGATGTTGAAACTACATTAGGGTTATATGCTTGGAATGGCTTAGCAGCTTAGGGTTGTCCTTGGTTCTGGTTACCAGCTTGAACAAGTGGCATGTTTGGCTGATATGGTGGTTTACTGGGCTGGAAATGAGGATGATAAGGTCTAGAATTTTGAGCTTGTTGCCTCTTAAGAGTTACCAACTCATTTCCTAAGTTTTGCAATTGTTTCATAACCTCCTGGAGTTCATTTGAATGGCTAGAAGAAGAAGTGGATGCTTCATTTGAACTCTAATTTCTTAGATCAGGGATGGGGGCTATTGTAGGTGTTTGATTAGGATTAGGATTCCCCATATCTAGATAGAGAGGTTTAGGTGGCCTAGGTACAATTTTATTGGCTTGAATTAGGAAATTCTCAGCTCTAATGGTTATGGCATAGGTGTCTGGTAGGGCTATTCCTCCCATAGATTGTATCATAATAGATATATCAGAATTTAGAGCTTTAAGAAAATAGAGAAATGTACCTTCAGCTGTTGGTCTAACCAAATTGGGGATCCTTTCCCATGTTCTTTGGAATCTAGAATTGAATTCTATAATTTTCTTAGTTGGTGCCCTTTTGATTGTAGTCATCTACTCAAAAAGGGATAAGTTGTCATCCCTCTCCCCAAATTGGCCACAGAGAGTTGTGCATAATTGATCTCAATTATGAATTGATCATGCTCCCAAGCTCTTGAACCACTGCAACACTTTTCCTTTGAAAGAAGAATCCAACAACTTGACTGCAACATCCATCTTAGCAATCTCATGTATGACACAGACATTTGCAATGTCTTGAATGTGGTCAATGGGAGTTGTGTGATTTTCTCTAGTGAAGTATGGGATATTCTTTAATGCTGCTATCGGGACCGGATTTTGTGCATTAAGGGCAAGTGGACTACTTCCCATGAAATTTGCATAGGGGTTTGGAGGTGGCTGATTTGGTGGTTGTTGATGAGCCATCATGAGTGGCCTGAGAACCCTAATCGATTGAAGAAAGGGTCTACCAGGTGGAGGTGTGGATAATGTTCTGATTGGTGAAGATGGAGACCTTTGTACTCTTCTTTCTTTCCTTCCTCTTCCTAGAGATAACTACAAGTATTCAAAGATAACTTCTTCTCTTGCTCTAGACCAGATTTGCACTCTTCTCATGAACTTTATAAACTTGGGTTGTTGAAACCATTGGATTTGAATGATGGAGTCGCTAGATGCTTTTTTGCAAAGCCTCTAAAGGATGTAAATTCACCAAGATGCACACCCAATCTTGATAAAAAATGAAAATCTTGAATTCTATCCCACCGGGCATGCCAAAATTGTTATGTCAAAAAAGTAGCACCCTAGGATTTGCACATTACAAAAACCCTACTTTTGACTAACATGGGATTGTCTCAAGGTGTGGGACCCTTGAGATTGAGACAAAAATCCATAGAATGATGGTTTATGGCTTATTCTAACGCTAACCTACTCCTAAACTATCAATTCCAAGGGACCAGAGAGAGAGAAATAGATAAAATGTAAATCCTAAACTAAGGGAGGCAATAACACCAAAACAAGACAAATAGTGAAGAAGAGGACAAACAAATGGGGAAGAGAGAGATTCCTAGTGAGTGAAAGTGGGGGGGAAATGAGGAAGAAGAGGATAGAAAAATTTCCATAGTCTCAAAACACATTCAAACCTCCAATTTCGTGGAGCACAACAAATTAAAACCCTGTAAAGGAACACAATATGCATAATATACCTACAAAATATAATAGAAGGAAATAAATGCAATATAAATCAATCTAGGGAAAGAAGAGCCACAAAACACTAATTTTATTGCTTAAAATGATGCACAATCCATTACAATATAGGCACAAGGCAAGAATCCTTCACAAAATGCATAAATTTGAGGCCTGCAGCTCACAAAAGTGCTAGAACAATTTTGGCAGAGTTCCTTTACATTTCAAAAATCTCCCCCCAAATGAAGGGGAAATTACATATATAGAGAGAAAAGGATCTACCAACTGACATCTTTCATTAATTTCCTGTACGAAGGTATGGGAAACCATACCAGTTCACTTTCCAATGGTACTTTGATCACACAACGAACATGGGTGTCATACCTCATTAATATTATTGTTGAGCTACCTTGCATGGTGCCATTAATGTCTTTCTGTATCTGAAACTCCTTGTTGTCACCCGACATAAACCACCAGATGATGCCCGATGAGAATGGGAAGAGTCGCCACTGACGAGGGAATGATTTTCACACGACAAGAAGAAATGTTGTCACGTGATAGTGAGGGAAGGTTTGAGGCGTGACAGGAAGTGACACTGACGCGCGACGAGAAGGCGGTGGTGATGGGGAAGGTAGAATGACATGTGAAAAGGAGGGGAGTTGTTGCATGACAACAAAGTATGTTTTCACATGACAAGAGGAAAGTGGTGATGTACGTCAAGAAGAAATGGTTGACGTGTGTCATGGAGGAAGCGGTTGACATGAATTAAGTAGGATGTGGTTGATGTGCATCAATAAGGGTGTTAATGCATGTCAGGGAGGACATAGTTGACGTGCATCAAAAAGGGTGTTGACGTACATTAGGGAGGATGCAGTTGACACACATCAACAAGGGTGTTAACGCGTGTTAGGGAGGACGTTGTCACACGACAAGAAAGCAATGGCGGCACACGACAAGGGGAAGGCGGAGGACGCGTGGTTGACATGCTTTGAGAAGATATTTCTCCAAACCCTCATCATAGCTTGCCAGCTTGCCACAAAATTCCCTGCAAACTAATCCCATTAACTATCAATTCTCAGACCTATAGGGTTATCCATTTTTCAAAGGGGTGCAAAAATGGTTAACAATGCCTAGTTAGGACATTTAGGATGTAACTCTTTATTGATTTGTTTTGTAATTTGGAAGGGAATTTTATTGCTACCTCAAAATGGTAGTATATTATTGTATAGAAAAAATTTCAATTTTAATTATACCTTATTTAATTTCTTTATAATCCAAGTTAATTTATGTGTAGAATTGTTACACATAATATATTATTTTAGCATTCTTATTTATATTTCAAATAAATGTTTTGTATATTGTGTACATAAAGTGTAATATGGTATTTCATTGTGTGTGTATACACACACATAGATATGTATGTATGTGTATGTGTATGTGTATGTGTATGTGTACATTAAATACATACATATATTTTTTTATTTATTTAAAGATAATATAAATTGTTTATTTGATATTTTATTTTAAAAATAGATTAAAAAAAAAATTATTTTTTTTTCATTGTGTAGTGGCGGAAAGGTGTTTTAATACTAACACTATAAGGTGACACAAATATTTCATGATAAAAAAGGCTTAGTTGCTTCATTTTGCATGACCTTAACACCACTCATAACATCAAAATTTTTCCCAAGTTTCATGGACAAAAACACTCAAAAGCATTGATTTATGAAACAAAATCGACCTAATTTGTGGCACAATTGAAACTCTATGTAGTAATGCTCACATTAACATCCAATTTGTGAACCAATATAAAACCTCGTATTATCCAAGCCCAAAAGGATTGTGTTTTGCAAAATTTATGTAGCTTGGATGTGAGCAAAGGGACATCAAGATGGGAAATATATATATCTAACTTTAAAGGAGTAGGATTTCCTTTTGGACATAATTCAATGTCACCCAATGGATGCCACTTGGGGATACCACACTGTGGTTTGGATGGAAAATCGTGTAATACTCTTATGTTCTATTATGTTTTATGGTATGCATTTGCTATTTGGTAATTGTTGTTCCTTTGGTAGTGTAATTTGTATAGCAAACAAGGGAATCCATCAAGTCTGCTTCAAGACCACAAATATGGGAAGCTAAACATGTTGAGAAGTTGCATCATTTTTCATATTCTTGGATTTCCATGCAATTGCACAATTGTTCTCACCACTTGTAGAATATAGGAAAGGTATAAGGGAGTCACTTCAAGTTGTGAAAGCTCCAAGCAAGAATTGAAGATAAAGTAGTCATGCAAGAATATAACAAATGAAAACAAATTTAACAAGTAATATTATGAAAATTCAATCATGTATGGTAAGATCAGCTAGGTACAAACCTGCATGACAGGTCCAACTTCATATAATGTAGTTTTTAAAAGAGAAAAAATAAACAAGCGTGGATATTTAGGTATGATATCATCATCGCAATGTTGTTGTAACATGTATTTTGGCATCACAATAATATTATAAGACTGGTTTTAACAAGACTATAGCTTGTCTATGTTAATTTTTCATCATCATATGCACATAT